>JAJUPC010000611.1:0-166476 GCA_023614405.1 Avena insularis | reverse complement strand
GTCCTTTTCAAATTTACCAACCCATAAATATTTAGTTTGGCCAAAGGGCATTATATTTCTTATCATGTGAAATTCATATCTTTTCCATTTTATATCCAAAATCCACCAAACCAAATTCTATTGTTTTATAAAATGGATATCTATAAATATATATCATTTATGAATTCTATTTCTTAATTGTTATTATGGACAAAGCCATAGATCAAGGGGTGTACTTAGAATGGGGAAATCCCATTTAAGGTTTTTAGGTATTCTTTTGGACAATGGAAATATTTCCTTGGGGTTTAATGCAATGACCTCATGCATGCAACATGATTTTGTATTTTTTGAAATCTTGCACACCAATTCTACAATTCCATAATCAATCCATGCCCTTTTGCCTATATGGCTACTTAGGTCATAACCAAAGAATATAAGGTTTTGAAATCAAGGTTGAGAAGGTTTTCAATTCAAAAGTTTCTTTTCTTTGAAAATTTTCAACCAAGTCAAACAATCAATCAAACTTATTTTATTTATTTCACATTCCAAAATTAGGAGAATTTTGGGATGCGACATATAAAGTTCTCATTAATTAAAACATCAGGCTCATTAAGAAACAAATTCACCTATTGTTCTAGTAACTTAGAACGAGCTCTTGTAATAGGTCCAATTCTATTCTCATTGGACTGAACCTTGTTTGCAGCAACTGGAACATCTTCAGTAGTAGTTGGGATAGGTGTAATTGTAGGGATGTCCTCATCACAGGATGGATGTGTTGTTTCGCACTTCTCTCATCTCACTTTTGGCGGCAAGAAGAACACTCTTAGTTTTTCTAGTCGAGTTTGGCTTGTGCCTCTCACTCACTATATGTTGGTTCTCTCGCTCACCGCTCTTCTCACGATATGATGTTGTGTTGTGTGCCCTCTCTAAAGCCTTTGCATTGTCCAATTATTTGGTTAGGAGCCATTGATTGCAAAACACAAGTCTTGTCAAGCCATTTGAAGGTATAAGAGTTTGTGTTACCATCATGCAAAGCACGCTTGTCATATTGCCAAGGCCTACCTAGCAACATATGGCAAACCGTCATGGGAACCACATAACACTCCACCATGTCCTTGTATGGTCCAATTGAAAATGTTACCGAGACGGTGTGCTTGATCTTGACGGACCCTTGGTCACTTAGCCATTGTATATGGTAGGGGTGCTTATGTGGATGGATGGTAAGGTTGAGTTTCTCACACAACTCCATGCTTGCAAGATTGTGGAAACTCCCTCCATCGATGACAACTTTTATGGATTTAGCATGGATACCGGCACGTGTTTGAAAGATGTTTGATCTTTGGTCTTCATGCTCATGGGCTTGAGTAGTTAAGACCCTTGTGATAACAAGCAATGGACTTGCGTCATGTTCACACACAAGTAGTTCTTGGTCATCTTCCAAATGTTGCCTTGCCAAAGCTTCCTTAACCCTTGCATCAAACTCATCTTAACTCAAGTATTCTTCATCGCCATTGTCGTGGATGAACAAAAATTTCTTGTTTCCACATGTGTCCGACTTGTTGCCGCCCAACACATGGCATTCACCATTGGTCCACACCATGCTACATCAGCCACACCCTCAAAGGTGAACTCATTCCATATCCCACCCTCCTTTGGTTATCATGTGAATGGAATCCTACTTGAGACACATGCCCATGCTATGACCAGGCCCATGACCATGACAGGAGGAGATGACAAGAGGACCCCAAGACCCCCAAGCAAGAGGCCTGGAAGAGAAGACGCAAGAAGTTGCTGAAGCCAGACCGGAGTCTTCGGCCATCACACCGGAGTCTCCGGCCTACACCGGAGTTTCCGGACCTTCCTCCGGTCCGGACCTAGGAACCAAGCCCGGGACAGCCAGAAGCCCCCTCCGGAGACGGGTCCGGAGTCTCCGGTCCAGACCGGAGTCTACGGACCCAACATCGGAGTCTCCGGACTGCTTGACGCCTTGCATGTTAAGGCCTTTGGGCCTGGCCCATGTAACGTAACTCCCTGTTTATGTCTATTCTACCCCTAGCTCATGGCTGGCCTATATATAAGCCCCCACCCCCTCCTTGAAACCCTAGAGTTGATGATGAATGAAGGCTTGTGCCTAACCCTAGATGGGAACCCCTCTCTATAGTTAATCTATGAGTTGTACAAGGCCTTGGAGTTCGGTTGTTCGTCTCCAAGTCGTCAATACCCTCCTCAAGTGTTTGGTCTCTCCTCATCAAGGATTCTAGTAGTGCTATGTCTCTCCCCTTGGGATTCTACTTGGTTGCTACTCTCTCCTTTGATTTGGATTCTATCATCCGCACTAATCTCTCCTTTGGTGATTCTACCTAACGGTCTCTCAGAGGATTCTATTGGATTGTTAGAGCAAATCGAATCCGGTTGTGTTTGCGTGTGTTTGTATCTTTACCTTGCGTTTGTGTTGCGTTCATCGTGTTCATCGGGTATCCCCTCACTCCCCGCCTCAAATCCGTGAAGATTGGGCCACCCTAGGGTCAATCCCACAAGGGATCCCACAACAACTGGTATCAGCAGCTTTTGGTTGCCACGGATTTGACTTCGTTCCCCCATATCCACCATAAATTCAAAAATACCAAAAAATTTAGCCCCAAATTGCTTTTGGATCGATCTCTTGATTTGGTGAGTTGATTGTGGTTTTGGTCCATTAGAAACTTGTCCTTGGATTTGGTCTACCTTTGCCCTGCGTTTCCTAGCCCAATTTGGTCGAAATTTTCTGGATTTGAGGGTTGAAGGGCCGAATTTCCGCTCAAGAACTCGAGTTGTTCATCGTGCTGGAACCAGACCGGAGTCTCCGGTCCAGACCGGAGTATCCGGACCACATCAGAGTCTCCGGCCCAAACACACCGGAGTCTCCGGCCCTGAACAAAATTTTGACCCCTCTTCCTTTTTTGACTAATTTCCTTTGTGTGTTTGTGTTTCTCCTGAGTGTCTATCAACTAACAAGCTTCCGCAACGCCAACAACACCTCGTGCTCGACATCGACACCGTGGAACTCGAACCATCCCTTCACCAACGATTGTAAGTACAACATCACCAAAAGGTATAACTTGCACAACCGTTGTTAACCCCCCTTCTTCCTGTGTGTGTTACCTAACCTATCGAGAGTAGCCCTCCTATGTTTGCCGAAGCATTGTGCGAACGGGCTACGGTCTCTCCTAGCGTTGGCACGACACCGAGCATTAGTCTTCGTTAGGTCCAATTTTGTTCGTTGCTCACTTTTCATAGTCGTGCTAGCCACATTAATCTCCACCATGTGTGTATAGTCGTGAGGCTCGTCACCCTTTTGACCTTTCCTTTTACTTTGTTTTGTTGGATGGTACCCACTTTTGACAATATCCTTTTCTTTTGGTTGCTCCATTTGCTATCCACCTTTCTAACCTACCACCATAGGCCTTTTGTGTGTGTCTTGTGTACCGCTATTAAGCTTTGCTCTAACAATCTTTCAATCGTTGACTCCGGTGAGGCAAGGTAGCAATTACCATTCCACCAATCTCACCATATCTATCACGTGTGTTTGTGCACCATGTCTAGGGAAAGTGGAGCTAGTGGATAGCAATTTCAACAACCAAGATGGCTTTGCCACGCGCCACAACTTATGGGCATAGCGCCAAGAATTCAACAATCAATTTGAGTGACTTGAGCACCGTCTTGATGATACTTTTCGAGAATTTGAGTACCGAGAGCGGCAACGTCAAGAGCAGCACCATGCTCAAGTCAAATCTCTTCACCAAGCTAATGACAACCCTGTCAACCGACACTGCCATCGCTCAAGCACGTCAAGATCCTCCTGCACGCTCTCCTCAAGTCGACATGGCGAGTCTTCAAGGTCACACTCTTGCGCGAGAACCCCACCACCATAATGGGGACCCACAATCTCGTCGCCGGTGGACCTAATGCTCCCCAACCTCAACAACAACGACAAGAACATGGTCCACCACCACAAGCAACCATCGGCGTGCACCAACCTCGAACGCCAAGATGAAGCTAACCATAATGATAGGCGGTCATCCCCTCATGACCACCACGAACGCGTCAACAAAATCAAGAACCGGTATGGGACACAAGTGATGATGATGAGGATGCACGCCAAGCTCGATGCAATAACCGACATGCATAACACCACCACCGACACCGTCAAGCTATGAGCGTCAATGATGCCGACCATAGCGGTGAAGAAGAGACTTGAGCATCATCAAGCTCATCCACCACAACCTCAAGGCAATCAAGAGCCTCTCCTCCGCCTCCACGCCCTCCAAGTGACGCAAGTATGCACCAAGAACGTCGCAACAACCACCATGAGCGTGATGATGGAAAGTTTGGGAAGCTCAATTTCGTTATGCCCAAGTTCAAAGGAGAAGAAAATGCCGATGCATACCTTGAATGTGAGCTCAAAGTCGACAAGATCTTCCGAGTCCACAACTTTTCAAGAGAAGAAAGTGGCAATGGCATCTCTTGAGTTTGAGGACTACGCCAATGTTTGGTGGGAAGACTACCAAAGCAATCGTGAGAAGCAAGAAGAACCACCGGTCACCACTTGGACCGAGATGAAGAATGTGATGTATGCAAGATTTGTCCCCGAGAACTATCGCCAAGACCTCTTCGACAAGATACAAAACTTGAAGCAAGGCGCAGACAATTGAAGAGTTCTATAAGGAGATGGAGATGACTATGATGAGAGCCGATGTGAAGGATCTTGAGGAGCAAACGATCGCACGGTTCCTCAATGGTTTGAGCCGCCATAATCGATTTCCAACCTTACAAGACTCTCGTGAACCTTCTTCACCAAGCAACCAAGGCCGAGCGCCACTTGCAAAAGGAACATGCTTATGAGAAGCAAAGGGCGTACTTCGCTTCAATCAACTCGAGTAGCCCCTCCAAGCCAACAAACCAAGCAACAAGCTCCTCTAAGCAAGCCAAGACACCTATGGCCTCCTCCTCCAACACAACAACGGAGAGTCAAGTAGTTTGCTACAAGTGTGGAGGAAAGGGCCACAAGTCGTATGAATGCATCAACACAAGAGTCATGTTAACGGATGAGAACGGCGCAACATACACCGTGAGCTAAGATGAATTTGAAGCTATGAACCAAGTCGCTATAGCAAAAGAGGCCGCAATGCAAGATGAGGACACACTTCTTTGTGAACATGATCCAAGCCCCTCACTTGTCATCGCCCAAGTATTGACGACCAACTCCATCCCTAGAGAGGACCAACGCCTCAACATCTTCCAAACCCGAGCCGGAATTGATGGCAAGTCCATAAAAGTTATCATTGATGGAGGAAGTTGTCACAACCTTAGCGAAACGATCTTTGTGAGAAACTCAAGTTACCATACCTGGAGCACCCTCAGCCCTATCATGTCAAGTGGCTTGATGACAATAGCACCATTCAAATCAAACACAAGGTCAAAGTCTCCTTCAAGATTGGTCCATATCAAGACACCGTCGAGTGTGATGTCGTGCCTATGACCATGTGTCACATGCTCCTTGGAAGGCCATGGCAATATGACAAGGGCGCACTACATGATGGTACATCCAACCAATACTCCTTTAGGTAGCATGACAAGACATTGGTGCTACATCCTATGGCCAAGCCAAAGTTATCACTTCCAACATGGCGTGTTGCCAAGATAAAACAAGCAAAGGACCCTTGTGAGATGAGTGGTGAGAGAGTGATCCACCAACACGTGAGTGAGTGCTACAAGCCCCAAATGAGTGGAAAAAACATGAGTGTCGCGCCGCATGCCACCTCACATGAGAAGAGTGATTTGAGTGTACCCAATACTAACAATCCTTCATACAACTCTTTCTCCTTGTTGTCAGTTTTGCAGGATACACAACCTCACCCACCACCTACAAGGAACACGTTACAAGATCTCCAACCACATCTTGATGACAAGCTCAACTTCAAGATCCTCAACCAATTTGCACAAGGCTACGATACCGGAGATCCAACAACATACAAGCTCAAGACCATGTGCACACCTCTCTCCCCATATGATGATGGAACTTCGTCGAGGGCACTCGTTTTGAAGCGGGGAGATGTTGCAGCCAACACATGGCATTCACCATTGGTCCACACCATGCTACATCAACCACACCCTCAAAGGTGAACTCATTCCATATCCCACCCTCCTTTGGTTATCATGTGAATGGAATCCTACTTGAGACACGTGCCCATGCTATGACCAGGCCCATGACCATGACACCGAGAGGAGATGACAAGAGGACCCCAGAAACCAAGACCCCCAAGCAAGAGGCCTGGAAGAGACGACGCAGAAGTTGCTGAAGCCGCACGGAGTCTCGCCACGGAGTTTCCGGACCTTCCTCCGGGTCCTCAGAACCAATCCCGGGACAGCCAGAAGCCCCCTCCGGAGACGGGTCCAGAGATTGACCGGAGTCTCCGGACCCAACACCGGAGTCTCCGGCCTGCTCGACGCCAGGCATGTTAAGGCCTTTTGGGCCTGGCCCATGTAACGCCCAGAACTCCCTGTTTATGTCTATTTTACCCCTAGCTCGTGGCTGGCCTATATATAAGCCCCCACCCCTCCTTGAAACCCTAGAGTTGATGATGAATGAAGGTTTGTGCCTAACCCTAGATGGTAACCCCTCTCTATAATTAAACTATGAGTTGTACAAGGCCTTGGAGTTCGGTTGTTCGTCTCCAAGTCGTCAAGACCCTCCTCAAGTGTTTGGTCTCTCCTCATCAAGGATTCTAGTAGTGCGAGGTCTCTCCCCTTGGGATTCTACTTGGTTGCTACTCTCTCCTTTGATTTGGATTCTATCATCCGCTTGCCGATCTCTCCTTTGGTGATTCTACCTAACGGTCTCTCATGAGATTCTATTGGATTGGTTGTTCGAGCCAGCAGAACCGTCGAATCGGGTTGTGTTTGCGTGTGTTTGTATCTTTACCTTGCGTTTGTGTTGCGTTCATCGTGTTCATCGGGTATCCCCTCACTCCCCGCCTCAAATCCGTGAATATCGGGCCACCCTAGGGTCAATCCCACAAGGGATCCCATAACACGACTTGTGTCCTTTGCCTCCACACTTGTAGCATTCACCATTGAATGGTTGATCATCCTTTGTGTATTTGCCACTTTGGGGTGGTTTTCCCTGAGGAAGTGTTGGCTTGAAGGGAAGCTTGGTGGTACTTGATAAGCTTCCATTTGGGGTTATTGATGTAGTGGTTGGCGCTTGCTTGTAGGTGAAGTACGTCTTTGGCTTGTTGTACTTGATGTCCTCTTTCACTTGACGTTCGGCTTTTGTTGCTACGTGCACAAGATCAACCATGTCGTTGTACTTTTGGAACTCGGTGATGCGCTTGATTGGGTGGTTCAAGCCATTGAGGAAACATGCCATTGTTTGTTCATCTCTTCAATTTTGGCACGGATCATGTTGAGCTCCATTTGCTTGAAATACTCTTCCATAGTCTTTGTTCCTTGACTAAGCGTTTGAAGCTTGTTGAAGAGGTCAGCGTGTAGTCGAAGGAACAAGAGGGATCTCATATGAGCCTTCATATCTGGCCAAGTGGTGATTGGAGGCTCTTGTTTTGCTTCACGAGAGAGTTGGATTTGTTCCCACCAAAGGTTGGCATAGTCATCAAACTGTTAGGGGGTAACCCCTTGGGGTGGCCCGTTCTTTCACGAATTCCGTGGTAATCGAGGGGAAAGCGGTGGAAGGGGATGAAATCCACGAACACACGCACACGAAGAACTCGATGAATTCACGCGCATGAAAACACGATACACGCCGATACTCACGCGGGTGGCAACCGGTCCAACATAATCCCTAGGATCGGTGTTGGGCGAAGCTCTCTCTCCACGGCCAACAACGGGGGCGAGATGCTTGGTGAGATCTTGACTACTTGGGCACGAGCCAAATAGTTGGATAATATGGTGCCCCGTGGTAGGAGAATGAGACAAATAGTTGAGAGATTCTCAAAGGGGTGTCCTCAACTATTATTATCCAAGTCTAGGGTTTACATTAGAGGGGTGGGGCTTTATATAGGCCAGCCACTTAAATAGTTTTGGAATAAAAGTGGAAGTTGGGGCGGGGTTACATGGGCCAGGCCCAAAAGGCCTTGACATGACATGCAGCACCGAGCAGGTCAGAGACTCTGGTGTTGGGTCCGGAGACACCGGTCTGGGCTGGAGACTCCGGTCAATCTCCGGACCCGTCTCCGGAGGGGTTATCAGACTGTCACGGGCTTGGTTCCTGGGACCGGACCGGAGGATGGTCCGAAGACTCCGGTGTACATGACCGGAGACTCTGGTGTACACCGGAGATTCCGTGTCTGTCCTTCTTCCTTGGGGCTTGGTTTGGTGATGTTGCTTCATATCTAAGGATACACAACGTAGTTGCATAAGCCATCAAAGGTAGACCAAAATCACATGAGGAAAGGGCGAGTTAACCTTGGCTTGTAGGAGCTTGGCTCGGTCATTGGTCCCTTGGGGACTAGGTGTTGTAGATGGAGGTGCGTCCGTGGGGCCAGGCTGCATCAGCTCCCCCGGAAAGTCCCTCGACTCTTCAACCTCAACTTCATCTTCTCCATGGTAGGGTGAGAGGTCCTTGACATTGAATGTCGAGCTCACAAGATACTTTGATGTTGGGATATCGATGATGTAGGCGTTGTTGTTGATCCTCTTTAGTACTTTGAAGCGGTCCATCACCTCTTGGCTTGAGTTTGGAGTCGCGGTCCTTGGGGAAGCGGTCTTTACTCAAGTGTATCCACACAAAATCGCCTTCTTGAAGATCATCTCTTTCTTGTTCTTGTTTAGCCTTGATGCTTGGCGAAGGACTTGTTCCGTCGATCGTAGCTCTTGTGTCTTCATGGAGTTTCTTCATTGTTTGGGCACGCTTGACAACGTCCATATTAGCACGTTCATGAAGTGGAAGTGGAAGGATATCGGCGGTGAGAGGCTCGAAGCCATAGGCGATCATGAAACGGGCTCCTCATGGTGGTGGAGTGCTTGGCGCGGTTGTGGCGAACTTCGGCATGTGGAATACATTCCTCCAATCTTTAAGGTTCTTCTTTATCAACACATGTAGAAGTGTGCCAAGGCTTCGATTGATGACCTCGGTTTGTCCATCGGTTTGAGGATGCAAGGTGGACAAGAAGAGGAGCTTGATGCCGAGCTTGGCCATGAGTGTCTTCCAGAAGTAGCTCATGAATTTGACGTCGCGGTCGGAGACGATTGTTCTTGGTACACCGTGTAGCCGAATAATTTCCCTGAAAAACAAATTTGCTACATGTGAAGCATCATCGTTCTTATGGCACGGAATGAAGTGTGCCATTTTGGAAAAGCGATCCACTATAACAAATATAGAATCATGTCCATGTTTAGACCTAGGCAATCCTAACACAAAGTCCATGCTAATGTCCGACCAAGGTGCATGAGGAATAGGCAATGGCATATAAAGACCAAAGGGGTTAAACTTAGACTTAGCTTGGATACATGTAGTGCATCGTTGAACGTGGCGCTCCACGTCGCGCTTCATCTTTGGCCAAAAGTAGTGAGTGGATAGCATGTCATATGTCTTGTCACGACCAAAGTGACCCATAAGGCCTCCACCGTGGGACTCTTGAAGAAGCAAAATTTGGAGAGACGACTTCGGGATGCAAAGCTTGTTTTGTTTGAAAAGAAAACCCTTATGCAAATAGAAATCATCAATCCCTTTGTCTATTGAACATTTTGCAAAAATTGGTCCAAAGAAAGGGTCGGACGCGTACAAAGATTTGATGTCATCAAGACCCAAGACATTTACTTCGAGTCGCGTAAGAAGGTTTGTGTTTTTGCGAGACAAAGCGTTCGCTACCACATTTTCTTTGCCCTTCTTGTACTTGACAATGTAATGAAAAGATTCCATGAACTCAACCCATTTGGCGTGCCTTTTACTTAAATTGGCTTGACCCTTAAGATATTTCAACGACTCATGGTCGGAATGGATAATAAATTCTTTGGGCCAAAGGTAGTGTTGCCACACTTGAAGGACACGAACCAAGGCAAAAAGCTCTTTGTCATAAATGGGATAGTTAAGATGTGCGCCATCAAGTTTCTCACTATGGTATGCAATAGGACGCCCATTTTGCATAAGGACGCCTCCAATGCCAATTCCACTAGCGTCACATTCAATCTCAAAGGTTTTTGTGAAATCCGGTAATGCAAGAAGTGGTGCTTCGGTGAGCCTCTTTTTGAGCTCATCAAAAGCCTTTTGTTGTGCTTTTCCCCAAACGAACGTGACATTTTTCTTGGTCAATTCGTTGAGGGAGCAAGCAATGGTAGAAATGTCTTTCACAAAGCGACGGTAAAAGCCAGCCAACCCATGAAAACTACGAAGTTCACTAACATTGGTAGGTATGGGCCAATCTCGTATGTCCTTAACTTTTGAGACATCAACTTCAATGCCATTAGAAGTGATAGGGCAAAGGTGTCCGATCTTTCGATGAGATGGCGATAATCGATTTGGTGGAGTTCGGGCTTGACGATCGACTACACGTGCGAGCACGAGCGCCAATGCAATCGCTAGGCCAATCTCCTGGAGGTTACCGATCCTGCGTGAACACGATCAGCCTGACCAACGAGGGTCTTAATTCCTACCTGAAATCGAGAACAAGTAAGAACCAATATTGCAATCAAGATATTGCGGATTAAGAGGAAAGCTTTATTGAAAAGGTGGGATCATGTATAGGTGCGAAGTACAAGAGGCCTCTGCAACGCTCGATCCTTGGCGAAGTTGCTATGATGGCTAACTTAATGTCTAAACAAAATCCGAGTCTAGGGGGACGGCTATGTGGAGTATTTAAGGGCGAAAAGGTGGGGTTTCGGCCAGCCATGGAAATGGTGGCCGAATCCAACCCTAAAAGTCCTTTTCCCCTCAAATACGAACTCTAAAAACTGGCTAATTAAAATCCTACGAAAATTACATGGGCCTGGCCCAAAATAAAGGTATCGCAGCACCATATTAAGCTATGGACGAATTCGTAAAGTATTGATCTTGAATATTTCGTCCAAGCCTTCTTTCTTCATTATGGTGGCCTCAAAGTTCTGAAATCTTCATCCGTGGCCTTCTCTTGGATCATCACATGCTTGCTGCCATCTCCATGCATAGCCATGCTCCAATGCTTGTCCCTCTCAGCCATGCTTGGTCCATCATTCCTAAGAGTAAGAAATACATCTGATTTAGGCAGCATCATATTCTCATGTATGTGAGGAATAGTTCCAAGAAACGAAAGTACCTGATAGTTAAGTTGTTTGGCACGAGATCTTGTGATGGGTCCTTGTATGTGTGTTGTTGTAGGTACAACAGTTGTATCAATAGAAGGGATGTCCACATCAAGAAGACACAACAAAACCAAGGAAAAAGAGTTTGTCTTTTCCAAAAGTGCACTTTGGGAGATTAGCATAAAGCTTTTCATGACGAAGGATTTGAAGGACCTCCTTAACATGAGTAACTTGCTCCTCTAGTGACTTGCTATAGACAAGGATGTCATCAAAGTAAACAACGACACTCTTCCCAATGAGAGATCTCAAAATATGGTTCATGAGGCGCATGAAGGTAGATGGGGCATTTGATAAGCCAAAAGGCATAACCAACCATTCATAGAGACTAAGCTTGGTTTTGAAGGCGGTTTTCCACTCATCCCCTTCGGCCATGCGAATTTGATGGTAACCACTACGAAGATCAATTTTCGAAAATATAGTGCCCTCATCAAGCATGTCATCAAGACGCGGTATAGGATGTCGATAACGCACGGTGATAGCATTGATTGGACGGCAGTCCATGCATAACCGCAACATATCATCCGTTTTTGGAACTAGAATCACGGGGACCGCGCTTGGGCTAGTGCTTACTTGGATCAAACCTTTGGAGATGAGTTGGTTGATTTGTCGTTCTATCTACTTCGTCTCCTCCAGGTTCATGCGATACGCGGCGCGGTTTGGGAGGGGGGCGCCGGGTATGAGGTCGATGCGGTGCTCGATTCCACGAAGAGGAGATATTCCATGAGGAAGCTCTTCGGGAAATACATCTTGGAATTCCTGCAAGATAGCCATCAAATAAGGAGGAACATTTGTCAAGTCATTAGTTCCTTGCGCTAGTCCCTTGCATACAAGGACATAGTGCAAGATGGATGGGTTGTTCCGCACTTCTCTCATCTCACTTTTGGTGGCAAGAAGAACACTCTTAGTTTTTCCACTCGAGTTTGGCTTGTGGCACTCACTCGCTATAGTGTGGTTCTCTCGCTCACCACTCTTCTCACAAGATGGTTTTGTGTATTGCGCCCTTGCTAAAGCCTTTGCATTGTCCGCAATTATTTGGCTAGGAGTCATTGGTTGCAAAACACAAGTTTTTCAAGCCATTTGAAGGTATAAGTGTTTGAGTGACCATCATGCAAAGCACGCTTGTCATATGCCACGGCCTTCCTAGCAACATATGGCAAACCGTCATGGGGACCACATCACATTCCACCGTGTCTTTGTATGGTCCGATTGAGAACGTTACCGAGACGGTCTGCTTGATCTTGACGGACCCTTGGTCACTTAGCCATTGTATATGGTAGGGGTGCTTATGCGGATGGAGGGTGAGGTTGAGTTTCTCACACAATTCCGTGCTTGCAAGATTGTGGCAACTTCCTCCATCGATGACAACTTTGATGGACTTCCCATTGATACCGGCACGAGTTTTGATCGTTGGTCTTCATTCTCATTGACATGAGTAGTTAAGACCCTTGTGACCACAAGCGATGGACTTGCGTCATGCTCACACACAAGTAGTTCTTGGTCCTCTTCCAAATGTTTCCTTGCCATTGCTTCCTTGACCCTTGCATCAAACTCATCTTCACTCAAGTATTCTTCGTCGCCATTGTCATGGATGAACAAAACTTTCTTGTTCCCACATGCGGCCGACTTGTGTCCTTTGCCTCCACACTTGTAGCACTCACCATTGAATGGTTGATCATCCCTTGTGTATTTGCCACTTGGGGGTTGTTTTCCTTGAGGGAGTGTTGGCTTAAAGGGAAGCTTGGTGGTACTTGATGAGCTTCCACTTGGTGTTGTTGGAGTAGTGGTTGGGGCTTGCTTGTATGTGAAGTACATCTTTGGCTTGTTGTACTTGATGTCCTCTTGCACTTGACACTCGGCCTTTGATGCTATGTGCACAAGCTCAACCATGTTGTTGTACTTTTGGAACTCGGTGATGCGCTTGATTGGATGGTTCAAGCCATTGAGGAGGCGTGCCATTGTTTGTTCATCATGCTCTTCAATGTTGGCACGGATCATGTTGAGCTCCATTTGCTTGAAGTACTCTTCCACAGTCTTTGTCCATTGACTAAGCGTTTGAAGCTTGTTGAAGAGGTCACGCGTGTAGTGCGAAGGAACAAAGCGGGATCTCATATGGGCCTTCATATCTTGACAAGTTGAGATTGGAGGCTCTTCTTTTGCTTCACGAGCGAGTTGGACTTGTTCCCACCAAAGGTTGGCATACTCATCAAACTCGAGGGATGCCATGGCCATCATCTTCTCATTGCTATAGTTGTGCATGCGGAAGATCTTGTCAACCTTGAGTTCCCACGAGAGATATTCTTCGGGTTCATTGGAACCGGTGAACTTGGGCATGGTGAATTTGAGCTTGCCGAAAGTTTCTTCTCCATTGCGGTTCCGGTGGCGGCGGTTGCCATGATTTTGGCGACCATCATCATCATCCGAGCTCTCATGTCTTGCTTGGTGATGGTTGCGTTGCCCTTGCGGTTGTTGAGGTGCCTCGTTTGGTGGTGGAACTTGATTTTGATGACGAGCTTGGGGAGCTTGCTCGTGTTGTTGGCGCGGTTGAGGACGAGGAGGAGGTTGATGGTGCTCACGAAGATCTTGGGGAGCTTGCTCTTGTTCTTGTCGTGGTTGATGCCGATGAGCATTGTCTTGCGCCATGTGGCTAGGAGGACGACGAGCCGCTTGTGCAATGGGCTGCTCCCGTTCTTCTTGGTGTGGAGGAGGCTCGTCATGATGATCATGTGGTCGACGTTGATGGTCCTGTTGATGATGACGCCTCGGAGGATCTTCGAGTGCTTCACGCCGACGGTGATCTTGTTCGTCCACTTTGGATGCGTCACTTGTTGTTGAAGGAACACGTCATTGACGATGGGCTTGGTGGTCCGCGTGAGGTTGCTCTTGTTGAATCACAAGTGCCCTTTGTTGAGGCCGGTTCGCTTCATGTCTTGGAGGTCTTGCGGAGAGGTCACCATCATAGCTTGACGTCGCGGCGTGTCGCGAAGATGGTACCGCTTGAAAAGAGCTCATGGATTGAAGGACGGGTCCATCCCGGTGCCTTGAAGCGTGACGGTGAGGTGCGCTTGATTCACTTGAGGAGTGTCGTGATGAGCTTGAGTCACGCGATTGTGGCCTTGCAAGCCCATCAATGAGGCGTTGAAGCTTCTCATCCGTTGAGGCGAGAGCGTGACCAAGAGCTTCATTTTGATGGCCGAGGTTGTGTTGCATGGCATGCATTTCTCCTCGGACTTCTTCGAAGCGGTAGTCGATGTTCTTGAATTCCACGCGGGCCTCGCTAAATTGTTCATCTTGGCGCCGCTCAAGAGCTTCACAACAGTAGTTGAATTCACCTCGGACCTTCCAATGATCCCATCTTGTCATGTATTGTGTGTCGTCCTCCGGAGGTGGTGGTGGTTGGGACGGCTCGCCATTCCTGTCCATGATGCAAAGCCGACAAGGGTTGTATAAGGAGAAGGAGGATGCGTGGAGTTAGCCTTTTACCTCACCTTGGAGATTATATAAAAACCAATTGCCACACTTGAGAACTAATGGCGTGCAAAGTGAAATCGCAAAGAAACTCACACACAAATAAGCTACAACTCTCAAAAGCTTTTGGAGGAATGTTAGGATTGTGGAAAACCAAACGAAACGATCCAAGCAAAAGGTTATTATTCTAAGTGGTAAAGAACCAAAGATCAAAAGCAAAAGGATACGATCTACAAAAACACGGAAGAACGCACGCGTGGAGATTAACGAGGTTAGTATGACTATGAAAATGAGCACAAAAGGTCCTATCGAAGACTACGCTCGGTTGTCGTGCCAACTCAAGGAGAGACCACAACTCGTTTGCCAAAAGAGGATAAGCAACGGATTGGTGCACTTGCCTAGGCGGGCTTTTTCCTCTCTTTTTGGCTTACAAGCTTGATATTCTCTTTGCATTGGGAGACTATGTATCTTCCTATTTTTCTTTTGCTTATTTTTTTTTCTTTTTCTCCCTTTTTATACTACTATGTTAACTTTTGTATTTGGCCTCACACTCTCACTTTCCAAAGGTAAGTGCACAATGCTTAGACAAACACAAAATGAGTTGCTCTCATAGGATAGATACACACAAAGGAAGATATGGGGCTGTCAAAGTGGCGCAAGTTATGCCTTTGGTATTGTTGACGACTTGCAACCGTTGATGGGGATGATGTTCAAGTGTCGCGGTGTCGTTGAGCGCGAGGTGAACTTTGTTGCGGAAGCTTTTGTTAGAAAGGCGACAAACATGCGAAACACGAACAAGCTAAAGAGGACAGTCAGCAAATGAAGTTAAGGTGTCAAAAAGAAAAAGAAAACATGGGCCAGGGGCGATAGTACCGCATTTGACGACGGGTAGTACGGTGACTTTGCGGTAGTCATTCAGACGACCGGTAGTACCGGTGATTTATGTAGTACCGCCGACGACCGTAGTAATCGCTAGGCGGAACTTGCATGCGATCAACTTGACAACATCCTCAAATTCGTGGTAATCTGACCGAAAGGCTGGGCTAGGAACATAAAAAGGCTATAGATCGACTCCCAAAGGAACATACCTATGGACCAAAACCACGAAAAACTCACCAAATCCAAAGATCGATCCGAAGGAAATTTGGGGCTCTTTTTGTGGAATTTTCGATTTTAAGGGGATAGAAGAAAAATTGGGGGGAAATTCGTGATCAACCTTGCTCTTGATACCAATATGTTATGGGGTAACCCCTTGGGGTGGCCCGATCTTTCACGAATTCTGCGGGAATCGAGGGGAAAGCGGTGGAAGGGGGGAAGGGGATGAAATCCACAAACACACGCACATGAAGAACCCGATGAACTCACGCGCACAAAAATACGATACATGCCGATAACTCACGCCGGTGGCAACCGGTCCAACATAATCCCTAGGATCGGTGTTGGGCGAAGCTCTCTCTCCACAGCCAACAACGGGGGCGAGGTGCTTGGTGAGATCTTGACTACTTGGGCACAAGACACCGAGATCCCAAGGACTTGTACAACTTGAACGCACTAGGCAAGATCCAAGAGGTTGTGGATAATAGGGTGCCCCTTGGTAGGAGCATGAGACCAATAGATGAAATATCCTCAAAGGGGTGTCCTCAACTATTATTATCCAAGTCTATGGTTTACAATAGAGGGTGGGGGCTATTTATAGGCCAGCCACAAACACAAGGGTAGTTTAGGAACGAAATGGGAAAATATAGAGAGGGGTACAGGGCGTTGGGCCGAGTTGACGTGATCAGGTCTAGGCTACTTTGGTAGTACCAAGCTGTAGTACGGTCTCGGTCTCGACCAAGTACCGCCAAGGGCAGTAGTACCGCTTGTAGTCCCGGGGCTTGGCCAAGTAGTGAGCGGTAGTAGGTGAAATGATGACCGGTAGTACCGGTCCCAGCTCTAGTACATTGGCCCGGGCGTGGAGGGTTTCCTCTGGAGCATCCGTAGCAGTGGTCCCAGTACCGCTTGCACCGGTAGTACCGGCCGCCTGATCCGTAGTATCACTGGCCTGAAAAAGTTGGTCCTTTTCGCCGTGGTTCCTCCGCTCCATGGGTCCTTCTTCGCACTGATGATGCATGGTATGCGATGAAGTAGCAAGCCATCCAAGGGTGTATCAAGTCACACAAGGAAAGGAGCGAGTTGACCTTAGCTTGTAGGAGTTTGGCTCATGCCGAGTCATGGGTCCGCTGGGAGCTCAGGAGTAGATGTAAGCGTCAGAGACGGTGCCGAAGGCTAACTTAATGTCTAAACAAAATCCGAGTCTATGGTGACGGCTATGGGGAGTATTTAAGGAGGAAAAGGTGGGGTTTCGGCCAGCCTTGGAAGTGGTGGCCGAATCCAACACTAGAAGTCCTTTTCTCCTTAAATACGGACTCTAAAAAGTGGCTATTTGATAGGGCAAAGGTGTCCGATCTTTCGATGAGATGATGATAATCGATTTGGTGGAGTTCGGGCTTGACGATCCGACTACACGTGCGAGCACGAGCGCCAATGCAATTACTAGGCCAATCTCCTGGAGGTTACCAATCCTGCGGGAAGACGTTCAACCTGATAGGGCAAAGGTGTCCGATCTTTCGATGAGATGACGATAGTCGATTTGGTGGAGTTCGGGCTTGACGATCCGACTACACGTGCGAGCACGAGCGCCAATGCGATTGCTAGGCCAATCTCCTGGAGGTTACCGATCCTGCGGGAACACGATCAGCCTGACCAGCGAGGGTCTTAATTCCTACCTGAAATCGAGAACAAGTAAGAACCAATATTGCAATCAAGATATGCGGAATTAAGAGGAAAGCTTTATTGAAGAGGTGGGAACCTGAATAGGTGCGAAAAGTACAAGAGGCCTCTGCGACGCTCGAGCCTTGGCGAAGTTGCGACTATGGCTAACTTAATGTCTAAACAAAATCCGAGTTATGGGGTGGGCTATGGGGAGTATTTAAGGGCGAAAAGGTGGGGTTTCGGCCAGCCATGGAAGTGGTGGCCGAATCCAACCCTAAAAGTCCTTTTCCCCTCAAATACGGACTCTAAAAAGTGGCTAATTAAAATCCTGCGAAAATTACATGGGCCTGGCCCAAAATAAAGGTGTCGCAGCACCATATTAAGCTATGGACGAATTCGTAAAGTATTGATCTTGAATATTTCATCCAAGCCTTCTTTCTTCATTATGGAGGCCTCAAAGTTCTGAAATCTTCATCCGTGGCCTTCTCTTGGATCATCACATGCTTGCTGCCATCTCCATGCATGGCCATGCTCCAATGCTTGTCCCTCTCATCCATGCTTGGTCCATCATTCCTAAGAGTAAGAAATACATCTGATTTAGGCAGCATCATATTCTCATGTATGTGAGGAATAGTTCCAAGAAACGAAAGTACCTGATAGTTAAGTTGTTTGGCACGAGATCTTGTGATGGGTCCTTGTATGTGTGTTGCTGTAGGTACAACGGCTGTATCAATAGTAGGGATGTCCACATCATGCTCCCCTTCTTGAATTGAAGTCGTCCTCGACGCAATCTCATCTTCCTCACCAAAGTAAGGCTTCAAATCTGCAATGTTATACGTAGGACTAACCGTACCAAAGTCTGCAGGCAACTCAAGTTTATATGAATTATCATTTATTTTCTCTAACACGTTAAAGGGACCAGCAGCACGTGGCATTAACTTAGACTTGCGTAAATCAGGAAAACGATCTTTACGCAAATGTAACCAAACAAGATCGCCAACATCAAACACAACATGCTTTCTCCCTTTATCCCCAGCAAGTTTATACTTAGCATTCATGTGTTCAATGTTATCTTTAGTAGTCTTATGCAAGTTTAATATCAATTCAGCGCGTTGTGTAGCATCCAAATTATGTTGCACCGAAGAAGGTAAAGGCAATAAATCAATAGGTGCACGAGGAACAAAACCGTACACAATCTCAAATGGGCACATCTTTGTGGTAGAATGCAGCGAACGATTATAAGCAAATTCTATATGAGGTAAACACTCTTCCCACAATTTTAAGTTCTTCTTTAAAACAGCCCGCAACATAGTAGACAAAGTTCTATTTACTACTTCAGTTTGACCATCAGTTTGGGGATGACATGTAGTACTAAAGAGCAATTTAGTCCCCAACTTAGCCCATAAACATCTCCAAAAGTGGCTAAGAAATTTAGTATCACGATCAGAGACAATAGTATTTGGCACACCATGCAAACGAACAATTTCACGAAAGAACAAATCAGCAATATGCGCAGCATCATCCGTTTTATGACAAGGAATAAAGTGTGCCATCTTAGAAAACCGATCCACAACAACAAAAATACTATCCCTCCCCTTCTGTGTTCGTGGCAATCCCAAAACAAAGTCCATAGAAATATCCTCCCAAGGAATACTAGGAACAGGAAGAGGCATATATAAACCATGTGGATTAAGGAGAGACTTAGCTTTTTGACAAGTAGTGCAGCGTGCCACAAATCTCTCAACATCTCAACACATACGGGGCCAAAAGAAGTGTGCAGCAAGAACATCCTCCGTCTTCTTGACACCAAAGTGTCCCATCAATCCTCCTCCATGCGCCTCCTGTAACAACAAAAGACGAACAGAACTATCCGGAATGCATTAGTTAAACCAAACGGCATTACTAACCACTCATATAAACCGAACTTAGTTTTAAATGCTGTTTTCCATTCATCTCCTAATTTCATACGAATCTGGTGGTAACCACTATGCAAATCAACTTTAGAAAACATGGTAGAGCCACTCAATTCATCAAGCATGTCATCTAAACGTGGAATAGGATGACGATATCGAATAGTA
Organism: Avena insularis; assembly: GCA_023614405.1. Taxonomy (NCBI): domain Eukaryota; kingdom Viridiplantae; phylum Streptophyta; class Magnoliopsida; order Poales; family Poaceae; genus Avena; species Avena insularis. The sequence continues at coordinate 146,869 of JAJUPC010000611.1, read as the reverse complement.
ATATTATTGATAGCTCTACAATCAGTACACATGCGCGAAGAACCATCTTTCTTAGGTACCAAAATAATAGGAACAGCACAGGGGCTAAGGGACTCACGAATATGATCTCTGTCGAGTAGTTCCTGAATTTGGCGTTGTATCTCCTTTGTCTCCTCTGGATTGGTTCTATATGGCGCGCGGTTGGGCAACGTGGCACCAGGAATGAGATCAATTTGGTGCTCAATTCCTCTAATAGGAGGTAGTCCCGTGGCAGCTCAATGAAAGACGCCCTCATATTTCGCAAAAGGTTAGCAACAATGGTGGCAAAGAAGGAGGCATATCCTCAAATGAAAACAAAACCTCTTTGCAGACAATTGCATAACATTGAGTATTGTTTACATCCAGTTCAACAATATCAATTTTATTTGCAAGCATACATGGACTCTTCAAACAATTTTAGTAGCATGTGTAGAATCAGATTTAGTGTTCTTTGGTATAAAATCTGCAGCAACAATCTGATTCTCACTTTTATTTTTCTCCTCAGTTTTAGCTCTACTAGCTCTAGCAAGATCATCTTTTAAAATCTGTTCGGGAGTCATAGGTTTTAGACCAATTTTCTTTCCATCATGCATAAGAGAATAGTGATTAGTTTTGCCATAATGAACAAATTCTCTATCAGATTGCCATGGTCTACCAAGTAACAAAGAACAAGCTTGCATAGGTACAACATCACAATCAACAAAATCAGAATATGTACCAATAGTAAAATGCACGCTGCATTCTTGTTACCTTGATATTGCGAGAACTCTCAAACCATTGGATATAATATGAATGTGGGCGTTGTCTTGTTGGAAGCGCAAGCTTCTCTACCATATCAACACTGGCCAGATTATTACAACTCCCTCCATCAATGATGATCCGTATAGCTCTTTGCTTGACAACACCACGTGTTTGGAACAGGTTGTATGCGTTGATCTTGCTCAGATTTGCTCAATTGCACACTCAACACACGTTGTGTAATTAAGCTCTTGTATTGATCAGCAGCTTGCCCCATTACCTCTGGCTCTTCATCAAGATCGAATTGTCTCCATCTCGAGCAGAAATAAGGGCTAGTGTATCTTCATCAAGTCACTCGCTGAATCGATTGACCATCTTCTAGCACCATCATCAAACGTTGTGTTGTGAACAATCTCTCAATATGACCAAAACCCCAGCACTTGCGGCATTGTATATCCTTTGTCTTACCCGTGGAAGCCATAGAAGATGCACTACGAGCAGGAGCATTGGATGATGGTGGAGTAGCAGCTGGAAATCTTGTGGTGGCCTTGGATGTGGTAGTAGCTGGTGGCGAATCACGAGGAGGCGCTGATTGTCGGGATGTCCAAGAGGATGTGCGACCTGCAGAATTATTAGTCCTCCTCCATGGTGTTTGGCGATCCTGCACTTCACGTTCAGCTTTGCAAGCAAGATGAAACAAACGAGTGATAGAATTATATTCCTTATAATCTAATATGTGCTGAATGTCCTTGTTTAATCCACCAAAGAAACGTGCAAGCATTTGTTCATTAGATTCAACAAGACCACACCGAACCATCCCCGTTTGCAATTCCTGATAATACTCTTCTACAGAATTTTTCCCTTGCTCTAAACGTGTCAGATTCTTTAGTAAATCACGTTGATAAGTGGGAGGTACAAAACGAACACGCATAGCAGTTTTTAAAGCAGTCCAAGTACTAGGAATAGTAGTAGGATTTAAACGACAATACTCAGACCACCAAAGGGAAGCAAATTTAGTAAATTCACATGTAGCAGCACTAACACGCATATTCTCAGGATATTTTAAGCATGCAAAACGTTGTTCTACTTCCATCTCCCATGTAAGATATGCAACAGGATTATATTTATCCTCAAAAGATGGAATATTTAATTTAAGCTTTGCAACATGATCATCATCACGTACCGGTTGGGGTAGCGGTAGTAATGTCGGGGGCGTCCAGCGGTACATGTGGAGGTTGTTCAACCTCCTCGTCAAAATCGCCGTGGTCGTAGTAGTAGTACCGTCTCAACGCCGCAGCGTCGCCGCGCGGGAAGTCCGGTGCATCACCGCAGCAGCCATGGTCTGGGCAATGAACCAGTAGTCCGACGTGATCGGAACGCGCGCCGGCGCCATGTGTGGTGCGGTGCCGCAATCTGTTCAAAAGCCTTGAACCAAGCGCCAAGCTTGGCGTTGAAGGATTTCTCGAGCCCATCGATCTTGTCCACGGCGTTGGAGAGCTTGGTGTCAAACTCCCTAGGCGTGTATCCACGTCTTCAGCGCGACTGACCAAGAGCGCGGAGAAGTGGGCATGTAGTTCTTCGTTCGTCATTGTGGCGGGTTCAAGTATCTCATCATGGTTAGTCCTTTAAAAGCACAGGTATATACTACGGAAATAGGGTGGAAGGCACGTAATCTCAAGCAATATACGAAGCTCTTACAAGTTCTTACCAAACAGCAGAAAAGGCGATGCAACCACGAGGATCGGTGGGTCCAGAGATTGAACCGAAGCGACACGGGAGTCAAGACACCGCACGTGGAGAATATCTGTGGAGCTCTGGGAAGGCTTAGCAAAAGGGGGTTAGCAATTATCAAAACAGCAATGCAAAAGTTGAAAGAATGCTCAAGACGCAGTCCTGTGCTGGTCCTAGGCTGATCAGCACTAGAGACGCGAGCCTTGATCACCAACGATGTCACGACGCGGCACAACAAGCATGTATGATGATATGGCACCAAAAGCGAACCGAGAGGTGGAAAATCACTATGATGGCGAGTGTCTAAAACTGATCTACGGGTCTAAAATAGGTTAGGCCCAAAAAAAAATTTCCGAAATTTTTGTATTATGCTCCGGAAAGCGCGCAGGCGCCAAAAAATGTCGCTATAACGGCCGATGGAGAAAAGTGATCCCCGGGGTCGAAAAACAGTATAGCCAGAATTTTTTTTTGCTCTCCTTCTGGACTTACGACCGGACTCTGAGCTCGACACGGACTTTAGCTTAACACGGAAACAACAAAGAAGGAAAGTAAAAAGAAATAACTAGGAAACAATAACTCTACTCGGACTGCATCACAAATAGGAAACTGATCGGATCTGTGTCGTGGTAGGAAGGCGGTGGCGGAGTATTAGGTTTTATGGTGGCAGGGTATATGGCGGCGGAATACGGTGGCGGAATATGGTGGCGGTGATCGGCGAGTGTGGCGGTGACTATTATGATCAGAACTCGAAACTCTAAGGGACGAGACACTAAGACCAAAGAACTCGACGACGATGTAGACACAAATTCAACAATGCAAAAACTGAAAAGATAATGCGAGGCGTAGATTGGTTATGGGATGGATCTAAACTCTAACTGTGTTTTTGGCTTTTTCGTGGGTTATAGGTAAAAACAGATCTAATCTACGAAAACAGTAAAATCTCACGGAGCAACCTGAAATCTGATACCACTTGATAGGGCAAAGGTGTCCGATCTTTCGATGAGATGGCGATAATCGATTTGGTGGAGTTCGGGCTTGACGATCCGACTACACGTGCGAGCATGAGCGCCAATGCGATCGCTAGGCCAATCTCCTGGAGGTTACCGATCCTGCGGGAACACGATCAGCCTGACCAGCGAGGGTCTTAATTCCTACCTGAAATCGAGAACAAGTAAGAACCAATATTGCAATCCAGATATTGCGGAATTAAGAGGAAAGCTTTATTGAAGAGGTGGGATCCTGAATAGGTGCGAAGTACAAGAGGCCTCATGACGCCGAGCCTTGGCGAAGTTGCGACTATGGCTAACTTAATGTCTAAACAAAATCCGAGTCTATGGGGTCGGCTATGGGGAATATTTAAGGGCGAAAAGGTGGGGTTTCGGCCAGCCATGGAAGTGGTGGCCGAATCCAACCCTAAAATTCCTTTTCCCCTCAAATACGGACTCTAAAAAGTGGCTAATTAAAATCCTGCGAAAATTACATGGGCCTGGCCGAAAATAAAGGTGTCGCAGCACCATATTAAGCTATGGACGAATTCGTAAAGTATTGATCTTGAATATTTCTACCAAGCCTTCTTTCTTCATTATGGAGGCCTCAAAGTTCTGAAATCTTCATCCGTGGCCTTCTCTTGGATCATCACATGCTTGCTGCCATCTCCATGCATGGCCATGCTCTAATGCTTGTCCCTCTCATCCATGCTTGGTCCATCATTCCTAAGAGTAAGAAATACATCTGATTTAGGCAGCATCATATTCTCATGTATGTGAGGAATAGTTCCAAGAAACGAAAGTACCTGATAGTTAAGTTGTTTGGCACGAGACCTTGTGATGGGTCCTTGTATGTGTGTTGCTATAGGTACAACGGTTGTATCAATAGTAGGAATGTCCACATCACAACCTGACCAGCGAGGGTCTTAATTCCTACCTGAAATCGAGAACAAGTAAGAACCAATATTGCAATCAAGATATTGCGGATTAAGAGGAAAGCTTTATTGAAAAGGTGGGATCCTGAATAGGTGCGAAGTACAAGAGGCCTCTGCGACGCTCGAGCCTTGGCGAAGTTGCTACGATGGCTAACTTAATGTCTAAACAAAATCCGAGTCTAGGAGGACGGCTATGGGGAGTATTTAAGGGCGAAAGGGGTTTCGCCAGCCATGGAAGTGGTGGCCGAATCCAACCCTAAAATTCCTTTTCCCCTCAAATACGGACTCTAAAAAGTGGCTAATTAAAATCCTGCGAAAATTACATGGGCCTGGCCCAAAATAAAGGTGTCGCAGCACCATATTAAGCTATGGACGAATTCGTAAAGTATTGATCTTGAATATTTCGTCCAAGCCTTCTTTCTTCATTATGGAGGCCTCAAAGTTCTGAAATCTTCATCCGTGGCCTTCTCTTGGATCATCACATGCTTGCTGCCATCTCCATGCATGGCCATGTTCCAATGCTTGTCCCTCTCATCCATGCTTGGTCCATCATTCCTAAGAGTAAGAAATACATCTGATTTAGGCAGCATCATATTCTCATGTATGTGAGGAATAGTTCCAAGAAACGAAAGTACCTGATAGTTAAGTTGTTTGGCACGAGACCTTGTGATGGGTCCTTGTATGTGTGTTGCTGTAGGTACAACGGTTGTATCAATAGTAGGGATGTCCACATCACAACCTGACCAGCGAGGGTCTTAATTCCTACCTGAAATCGAGAACAAGTAAGAACCAATATTGCAATCAAGATATTATGGATTAAGAGGAAAGCTTTATTAAAAAGGTGGGATCCTGAATAGGTGCGAAGTACAAGAGGCCTCTGCGACGCTCGAGCCTTGGCGAAGTTGCTACGATGGCTAACTTAATGTCTAAACAAAATCTGAGTCTAGGAGGACGGCTATGGGGAGTATTTAAGGGCGAAAAGGTGGGGTTTCGGCCAGCCATGGAAGTGGTGGCCGAATCCAACCCTAAAATTCCTTTTCCCCTCAAATACGGACTCTAAAAAGTGGCTAATTAAAATCCTCCGAAAATTACATGGGCCTGGCCCAAAATAAAGGTGTCGCAGCACCATATTAAGCTATGGACGAATTCGTAAAGTATTGATCTTGAATATTTCGTCCAAGCCTTCTTTCTTCATTATGGTGGCCTCAAAGTTCTGAAATCTTCATCCGTGGCCTTCTCTTGGATCATCACATGCTTGCTGCCATCTCCATGCATGGCCATGCTCCAATGCTTATCCCTCTCATCCATGCTTGGTCCATCATTCCTAAGAGTAAGAAATACATCTGATTTAGGCAGCATCATATTCTCATGTATGTGAGGAATAGTTCCAAGAAACGAAAGTACCTGATAGTTAAGTTGTTTGGCACGAGATCTTGTGATGGGTCCTTGTATGTGTGTTGCTGTAGGTACAACGGTTGTATCAATAGAAGGGATGTCCACATTGTTATGGGGTAACCCTTGGGTTGGCCCGATCTTTCACGAATTCCACGAGAAACGAGGGGGAGAAGCGGTGGTCGGGGGAAGAAACGATGAAAACCGCGAACACACGCACACAAAACACGATACACGCCGATCTCTCACGCCGGTGGCAACCGGTCCAACATAATCCCTAGGATCGGTGTTGGGCGAAGCTCGCTCTCCACGCCAACAACGGGGGACGAGGTGCTTGGTGAGATCTTGACGACTTGGGGGCGAGAAACCGAGAACCCAAGGCCTTGTACAACTTGAACGCGCTAGGCAAGATCCAAGAGGGGGGTGGATAATCCGGTGCTCCTTGGTAGGAGCATGAGACCAATAGATATAAGTTCCTCAAAGGGTTTCCTTAATATCTATTATTATCCAAGTCTAGGGTTTACAGAGGGTGGGGCTATATAGTCCAGCCACAAAACAGGGGTAGTTTCGGAACGAATTAGGAAAATATAGTAAGGGGTACAACTTCGGGCCGAACTCATGCGATCAGGCCAGACCGGTAGTACCGCTCGGCCGGGCTGCAGTACTTGGGCATTTGGCCCTGGGCGTGGAGTGGTTCTTCCTGGAGCGTCCGGTAGCTGGGGCCGGTAGGACCGCTTGAACCGGTAGTACCGGTCGGCTCAACCGGTAGTACCGCTGGCTTCTGGCACCGACTGGTTGCTTCCCCTCCGTTTCCTCCGTTCCTTGGGTCCTTCTCTTCGTACCTGATGCAGGTGTATGCGTATGAAGTAGCAGGCCATCCAAGGGTGTATCGAAGTCACACAAGGAGAGGAGCGAGTTCACCTTAGCTTGAAGGAGTTTGGCTCGGGCGCGAGTCATGGGTCCACTTGGGGAGCTCGTGGGAGTAGATGTAGTAGCGGTCGTAGGACGGGCTGCATCAGCTCCCCCCCTTGGGAAAGAGTCGTCCTTGACTCTTCAACCTTCTCAACTTCATCTTCTCCATGGTAGGGTGAGAGGTCCTTGACATTGAATGTCGAGCTCACAAGATACTTCGATGTTGGTATATCGATGATATAGGCGTTGTTGTTGATCCTCTTTAGCACCTTGAATGGTCCATCACCTCTTGGCTTTAGCTTGGAGTCGCGTTCCTTGGGGAAGTGGTCTTTACTCAAGTGGATCCACACAAGGTCGCCCTCATCAAAGATCATCTCTTTCTTGTTCTTGTTTAGCCTTGATGCTTGGCGAAGGACTTGTTGCTCGATAGTAGCTCGTGTGTCTTCATGGAGTTTCTTCATTGTTTGGGCACGCTTGACAATGTCCATATTGGCACGTTCATGAAGTGGAAGTGGAAGGATATCGAGCGCGGTTAGAGGCTCGAAGCCGTAGACGATCATGAACGGGCTCCTCATGGTGGTGGAGTGCTTGGTGCGGTTGTAGGCGAACTCGGCGTGTGGAATACATTCCTCCCAGTCTTTAAGGTTCTTCTTTATTAACACCCGGAGGAGTGTTCCAAAGGCTTCGATTAGCGACCTCGGTTTGTCCATCGGTTTGAGTGCGAGGGACGAGAAGAGGAGCTTGGCCGAGCTTGGCCATGAGAGTCTTCAGTAGCTCATGAATTTGGCCTTGATGGGAGATGATTGTTCTTGGTACACCGTGCAGCCTAATTATTTCCTTGAAAAACAAATTGGCTACATGTGAAGCATCATCGGTCTTATGGCACGGAATAAAGTGTGCCATTTTTGAAAAGCGATCCACTACCACAAATATAGAATCATGGCCATGTTTAGATCTAGGCAAGCCTAATACAAAATCCATGCTAATGTCCGACCAAGGTGCATAAGGAATAGGCAATGGCATATAAAGACCAAAGGGGTTGGACTTAGACTTAGCTTGGATACATGTAGTGCATCGTTGGATGTGGCGCGCCACGTCGCGCTTCATCTTTGGCCAAAAGTAGTGAGTGGAGAGCATGTCATATGTCTTGTCACGGCCAAAATGACCCATAAGGCCTCCACCATGGGACTCTTGAAGAAGCAAAAGTTGGAGAGACGATTTCGGAATGCAAAGCTTGTTTTGTTTGAAAAGAAAGCCCTTATGCAAATAGAAATCATCAATCCCTTTGTCTATTGAACATTGTGCAAAAACTGGTCCAAAGAAAGGGTTGGTCGCGTACAAAGATTTGATGTCATCAAGACCCAAGACATTTACTTCGAGTCGAGTAAGAAGGCTTGTGTTTTTGCGAGACAAGGCGTCCGCTACCACATTTTCTTTGCCCTTCTTGTATTTGACAATGTAAGGAAAAGACTCCATGAACTCAACCCATTTTGCGTGCCTTTTACTCAAATTGGCTTGGCTCTTAAGATACTTCAACGACTCATGGTCGGAATGGATGATAAATACTTTGGGCCAAAGATAGTGTTGCCACACTTGAAGAACTCGAACCAAGGCAAAAAGTTCTTTGTCATAAATGGGATAGTTGAGGCGTGCGCCATCAAGTTTCTCACTATGGTAAGCAATAGGACGCCCATTTTGCATAAGGACGCCACCAATGCCAATACCACTAGCATCACATTCAATCTCAAAGGTTTTTGTGAAATCCGGTAACGCAAGAAGTGGTGCTTCGGTGAGCCTCTTTTTGAGCTCATCAAAAGCCTTTTGTTGCGCTCTTCCCCAAACGAACGTGACATTTTTCTTGGTCAATTCGTTGAGGGGGCAAGCAATGGTAGAAAAGTCTTTCAGAAAGCGATGGTAAAGCCAGCCAACCCATGAAAACTACGAAGTTCACTAACATTTGTAGGGGTGGGCCAATCTCGTATGTCCTTGACTTTTGAGACATCAACTTCAATGCCATTAGAAGACACAACAAAACCAAGGAAAATCAGCTTGTCTCTTGCAAAAGTGCACTTTGGGAGATTAGCATAAAGCTTTTCATGACGAAGGATTTGAAGAACCTCCTTAACATGAGTAACATGCTCCTCTAGTGACTTGCTATAGACAAGAATGTCATCAAAGTAAACAACTACACTCTTCCCAATGAGAGATCTCAAAATATGTTTCATGAGGCGCATGAAGGTAGATGGAGCGTTAGATAAGCCAAAAGGCATAACCAACCATTCATAGAGACCAAGCTTGGTCTTGAAGGCGGTTTTCCACTCATCACCTTCGGCCATGCGAATTTGGTGGTAACCACTACGAAGATCAATTTTCGAAAATATAGTGGCTCCACATAACTCATCAAGCATGTCATCAAGACGCGGTATAGGATGTCGATAACGCACGGTGATAGCATTGATTGGACGGCAGTCCATGCATAACCGCAACGTATCATCCGTTTTTGGAACTAGAATCACGGGACGCGCTTGGCTAGTGCTTACTTGGATCAAACCTTTGGAGACAAGTTGGTTGATTTGGCGTTCGATCTCCTTCGTCTCTTCCGGGTTTGTGCGTCTGGCAGCGGTTTGGGAGTGGGGCGCCGGGTATGAGGTCGATGCGGTGCTCGATTCCACGAAGAGGAGGAAGGCCATGAGGAAGCTCTTCCGGGAATACATCTTGGAATTCCTGCAAAATAGCCATCAAAGGAGGAACATTTGTCAAGTCGTTAGTTCCTTGCGCTAGTCCCTTGCATACAAGGACATAGTGCAAGATGGATGGGTTGTTCCGCACTTCTCTCATCTCACTTTTGGTGGCAAGAAGAACACTCTTAGTTTTTCCACTCGAGTTTGGCTTGTAGCTCTCACTCACTATGTCGTGGTTCTCTCGCTCACCACTCTTCTCACAAGGTGTTTTTGTGTATTGCACCCTCGCTAAAGCCTTTGCATTGTCCGCAATTATTTGGCTAGGAGTCATTGGTTGCAACACACAAGTTTTATCAAGCCATTTGAAGGTGTAAGTGTTTGAGTGACCATTATGCAAAGCACGCTTGTCATATTGCCACGGTCTTCCGAGCAACATATGACAAACCGTCATTGGGACCACGTCACATTCCACCGTGTCCTTGTAGTGCCCAATTGAGAACGTCACCGAGACGGTGTGCTTGATCTTGACGAATCCTTGGTCACTTAGCCATTGGATATGGTAGGGGTTTTTATGTGGATGGAGGGTGAGGTTGAGTTTCTCACACAATTTCGTGCTTGCAAGGTTGTGGCAATTCCCTCCATCGATGACAACTTTGATGGACTTCCCATTGATGCCGGCACGAGTTTGGAAGATGTTCGAGCGTTGGTCTTCATTTGCATTGACTTGGGTAGTCAAGACCCTTGTGACCTGGCGATGGACTTCGTCATGCTCACACACAAGAAGTTCTTGGTCCTCTTCCAAATGTTGCCTTGCCATGGCTTCCTTGACCCTTGCATCAAACTCTTCTTCACTCAAGTATTCTTCATCGCCGTTGTCATGGATGAACAAAACTTTCTTGTTCCCACATGCATTCGACTTGTGCCCTTTGCCTCCACACTTGTAGCATTCACCATTGAATGGTTGATCATCCCTTGTGTGTTTGCCACTTGGGGGTTGTTTTCCTTGAGTGAGAGTTGGCTTGAAGGGAAGCTTGGTGGTACTTGAGGAGCTTCCACTTGGTGTTGTTGGAGTAGTGGTTGGCGCTTGCTTGTAGGTGAAGTACGTCTTTGGCTTGTTGTACTTGATGTCCTCTTGCACTTGGCCTTTCGGCCTTTGATGCGATGTGCGAGCTCAACCATGTTGTTGTACTTTTGGAACTCGTGTGCGCTTGATGGGATGGTTCAAGCCATTGAGGAAGCGTGCCATTGTTTGTTCATCTCGCTCTTCAATGTTGGCACGGATCATGTTGAGCTCCATTTGCTTGAAGTACTCTTCCACGGTCTTTGTCCCTTGACTAAGCGTTTGAAGCTTGTTGAAGAGGTCACGCGTGTAGTGCGAAGGAACAAAGCGGGATCTCATATGAGCCTTCATATCTTGCCAAGTTGCGATTGGAGGCTCTTCTTTTGCTTCGCGAGCGAGTTGGACTTGTTCCCACCAAAGGTTGGCATACTCATCAAACTCGAGGGATGCCATGGCCATCATCTTCTCATTGCTATAGTTGTGCATGCGGAAGATCTTGTTGACCTTGAGTTCCCACGAGAGATATTCCTCGGGTTCATTGGAACCGATGAACTTGGGCATGGTGAATTTGAGCTTGCCGAAAGTTTCTTCTCCATTGCGGTTCCGGTTGCGGCGGTTGCCATGATTTGGGCGGTCATCATCATCATCTGAGCTCTCATGTCCTGCTTGGTGATGGTTGCGTTGCTCTTGCGGTTGTTGAGGTGCCGCGTTTGGTGGTGGAACTTGGTTTTGACGACGAGCTTGGGGAGCTTGCTCGTTTTGTTGGCGCGGTTGAGGACGAGGAGGAGGTTGATTGTCCTCACGACGAGCTTGGGGAGCTTGCTCTTGTTCTTGACGCGGTTGATGCCGAGGAGCATTGTCTTGCGCCCTGTGGCGAGGAGGACGTCGCGCCGCATGCGCAATGGGCTGCTCTTCTTCTTCTTCTTGGTGTAGAGGAGGCTCGTCATGAACATCATGTTGCCGACGTGGACGATCATGTCGATGATGACGCCTTGGTGGATCTTCGAGTGCTTCACGTCGACGGTGATCTTGTTCGTCCTCTTCGAGTGCTTCACGTCGACGGTGATCTTGTTCGTCCTCTTCGGATGCTTCACTTGTTGTTGAAAGGACATGTCGACGGCGATGGGTTTGGTGGTCCATGTGAGGTTGCTCTTGTTGAATTACAAGTGCTCTTGGCTGTGGCCGGTTCGCTTCACGTCTTGGGGGTCTTGCGGAGAGGTCACCATCATAGCTTGACGTTGCGGCGTGACACAGAGATGGTACCGCTAGCGAAGAGCTCATGGATTGAAGGACGGGTCTATCCCGGTGCCTTGAAGCGTGACGGCGAGGTGCACTTGATTCACTTGAGGAGTGCCGATATGAGCTTGATTCGCGCGAGCGTGGCCTTGCTAGTCCATCAATGAGGCGTTGAAGCTTCTTGATGTGGACATCCCTACTATTGATACAACCGTTGTACCTACAGCAACAAACATACAAGGACCCATCACAAGATCTCGTGCCAAACAACTTAACTATCAAGTACTTTCGTTTCTTGGAACTATTCCTCACATACATGAGAATATGATGCTGCCTAAATCAGATATATTTCTTACTCTTAGGAATGATGGACCAAGCATGGATGAGAGGGACAAGCATTGGAGCATGGCCATGCATGGAGATGGCAGCAAGCATGTGATGATCCAAGAGAAGGCTTGGACGAAATATTCAAGATCAATACTTTACGAATTCGTCCATAGCTTAATATGGTTCTGCGACACCTTTATTTTGGGCCAGGCCCATGTAATTTTCGCAGGATTTTAATTAGCCACTTTTTAGAGTCCGTATTTGAGGGGAAAAGGACTTTTAGGGTTGGATTCGGCCACCACTTCCATGGCTGGCCGAAACCCCACCTTTTTGCCCTTAAATACTCCCCATAGCCGACCCCCTAGACTCGGATTTTGTTTAGACATTAAGTTAGCCATAGTCGCAACTTCGCCAAGGCTCGAGCGTCGCAGAGGCCTCTTATACTTCGCACCTATTCAGGATCCCACCTCTTCAATAAAGCTTTCCTCTTAATTCCGCAATATCTTGATTGCAATATTGGTTCTTACTTGTTCTCGATTTCAGGTAGGAATTAAGACCCTCGCTGGTCAGGCTGATCGTGTTCCCGCAGGATCGGTAACCTCCAGGAGATTGGCCTAGCGATTGCATTGGCGCTCGTGCTCGCACGTGTAGTCGGATCGTCAAGCCCGAACTCCACCAAATCGACTATCATCATCTCATCGAAAGATCGGACACCTTTGCCCTATCACTTCTCATGCGTTGAGGCGAGGGCACGACCAAGAGCTTCATTTTGATGACCGAGGTTGTGTTGCATGGCATGCATTTGGCCACGGACTTCTTCGAAGCGGTTGTCGATGTTCTTGAATTCCACACGGGCCTCGCTAAATTGTTCATCTTGGCGCCACTCAAGAGCTTCACAACGGTAGTTGAATTCTCCTCGGACCTTCCAATGGTCCCATCTTGTCATGAATTGTGTGTCATCCTCCGGAGGTTGTGGTGGTTGGGATGGCTCTCCATGCCTGTCCATGATGAAAAGCCAACAAGGGCTGTATATGGAGAAAACGGGTGCGGAGAGTTAGCCTTTTACCTCACCTTGGAGATTATATCAAACTAATTGCCACACAAGTGAGCGAACAGCGTGCAAAGTGAAATGGCCAACAAACTCACACACAAATATGCTACAACTCTCAAAAGCTTTTTGGTGGGGGGTTAGGATTGTGGAAAACCAAACCAAACGATCAAAGGAAAAAGGTTATTGTTCGACGTGGTAAAGAACCAAAGATCAAAAGCAAAAGGATACGATCTACCAAAACACGAAAAACACACACGTGGAGAAAAACAGGGTTAGCACGACTATGAAAATGAGCACAAAAGGTCCTAACGAAGACTACGCTCGGTTGTCGTGCCAACTCAAGGAGAGACCACAACTCGTTTGCCAAAAGAGGATAAGCAACGGATTTGTGCACTTGCCTTGGTGCGCTCTTTTCTTCTCTCTTGTTGGCTTACAAGCTTGGTATTCTCTTTGTATTGGGAGACTATGTATCTTTTTTCTATTTTATCTTTTTCTCCCTTTCTATGGTACTATGTTAACTTTTGTATTTGCCCTCACACTCTCACTTTCCAATGGCAAGTGCACAATGCTTAGACAAACACAAAATGAGTTGCTCTCATAGGATAGATACACACAAAGAAGATATGGGGCTGTCAAAGTGGTGCAAGTTATACCTTCGGTATTGTTGACGACTTGCAACCGTTGGTGGGGGGAATGTTCGAGTGTCGCGGTGTCGATGAGCGTGTGGTGACCTTGATGCGGAAGCTGTTGTGAAAATGGCGACAAACACGCGAAACACGAACAAGTGAAGTGGAAAAGTCAACAAACAAAATTGAGGCGTCAAAGGGCAAAGAAACACGGTCAGAGGCGAGCGGTAGTACCGCTGGCAGCGACTGGTAGTACCGGCGAGCGGTAGTACCGCTTGTGCGGCCGGTAGTACCGGTGACTTGCGGTAGTACCGCTTGCACGGTCGGTAGTACCGCCGATTCTTGACAGAACGAACTCAACTTGATCAAAATCCTCAAATTCGTGGTGATCGGCCGAAAGGCTGGGCTAGGAACAACAGGGGCTATAGATCGACTCCAAAAGCAACAGATCTATGGACCAAAACCACGAAAAACTCACCAAATCCAAAGATCGATCCGAAGGCAAATTGGGGCTCTTTTTGGTGGGATTTTCGATTTTAAGGGGAAACAAAGAAAAATTGGGGGGAAATTCGTGATCAACCGTGCTCTTGATACCAATATGTTATGGGGTAACCCTTGGGTTGGCCCGATCTTTCACGAATTCCACGAGAAACGAGGGGGAGAAGCGGTGGTCGGGGGAAGAAACGATGAAAACCGCGAACACACGCACACAAAACACGATACACGCCGATCTCTCACGCCGGTGGCAACCGGTCCAACATAATCCCTAGGATCGGTGTTGGGCGAAGCTCGCTCTCCACGCCAACAACGGGGGACGAGGTGCTTGGTGAGATCTTGACGACTTGGGGGCGAGAAACCGAGAACCCAAGGCCTTGTACAACTTGAACGCACTAGGCAAGATCCAAGAGGGGGGTGGATAATCCGGTGCTCCTTGGTAGGAGCATGAGACCAATAGATATAAGTTCCTCAAAGGGTTTCCTTAATATCTATTATTATCCAAGTCTAGGGTTTACAATAGAGGGTGGGGGCTATATATAGTCCAGCCACAAAACAGGGGTAGTTTCGGAACGAATTAGGAAAATATAGTAAGGGGTACAGGGCACTGGGCCGAACTCATGCGTTCAGATTCAGTCAGGACCGGTAGTACCGGCAAACCAGTAATCAGTGCAACCCGTAATCTACCGCTCCGGGCGGTAAAAGCTGGCGAACTGGAGCTTCGTCGGGCGCCTGTGGCGAAGCGGTAGGAGGCGGTAGTACCGCCGTCCGGTAGTACCGGTTGCTGGGCCGGTAGTACCGCTGGCATCTGGGGCGTGGAGTGGTTCTTCCTGGAGCGTCCGGTAGCTGGGGCCGGTAGGACCGCTTGAACCGGTAGTACCGGTCGGCTCAACCGGTAGTACCGCTGGCGTCTGGCAGCGACTGGTTGCTTCCCCTCCGTTTCCTCCGTTCCTTGGGTCCTTCTCTTCGTACCTGATGATGCACAGTGTATGCGTATGAAGTAGCAGGCCATCCAAGGGTGTATCGAAGTCACACAAG
This sequence comes from Avena insularis, assembly GCA_023614405.1. Lineage (NCBI taxonomy): Eukaryota > Viridiplantae > Streptophyta > Magnoliopsida > Poales > Poaceae > Avena > Avena insularis. The sequence continues at coordinate 131,643 of JAJUPC010000611.1, read as the reverse complement.
GAGAGGAGCGAGTTCACCTTAGCTTGAAGGAGTTTGGCTCGGGCGCGAGTCATGGGTCCACTTGGGGAGCTCGTGGGAGTAGATGTAGTAGCGGTCGTAGGACGGGCTGCATCACACATCATGCTCCCCTTCTTGAATTGAAGTCGTCCTCGACGCAATCTCATCTTCCTCACCAAAGTAAGGCTTCAAATCTGCAATGTTAAACGTAGGACTAACCGTACCAAAGCCTGCAGGCAACTCAAGTTTATATGCATTATCATTTATTTTCTCTAACACCTTAAAGGGACCAGCAGCACGTGGCATTAACTTAGACTTGCGTAAATCAGGAAAACGATCTTTACGCAAATGTAACCAAACAAGATCGCCAACATCAAACACAACATGCTTTCTCCCTTTATCCCCAGCAAGTTTATACTTAGCATTCATGTGTTCAATGTTATCTTTAGTAGTCTTATGCAAGTTTAATATCAATTCAGCGTGTTGTGTAGCATCCAAATTATGTTGCACCGAAGAAGGTAAAGGCAATAAATCAATAGGTGCACGAGGAACAAAACCATACACAATCTCAAATGGGCACATCTTTGTGGTAGAATGCAGCGAACGATTATAAGCAAATTCTATATGAGGTAAACACTCTTCCCACAATTTTAAGTTCTTTAAAACAGCCCGCAACATAGTAGACAAAGTTCTATTTACTACTTCAGTTTGACCATCAGTTTGGGGATGACATGTAGTACTAAAGAGCAATTTAGTCCCCAACTTAGCCCATAAACATCTCCAAAAGTGGCTAAGCAATTTAGTATCACGATCAGAGACAATAGTATTTGGCACACCATGCAAACGAACAATTTCACGAAAGAACAAATCAGCAATATGCGCAGCATCATCCGTTTTATGACAAGGAATAAAGTGTGCCATCTTAGAAAACCGATCCACAACAACAAAAATACTATCCCTCCCCTTCTGTGTTCGTGGCAATCCCAAAACAAAGTCCATAGAAATATCCTCCCAAGGAACACTAGGAACAGGAAGAGGCATATATAAACCATGTGGATTAAGGCGAGACTTAGCTTTTTGACAAGTAGTGCAGCGTGCCACAAATCTCTCAACATCTCGACGCATACGTGGCCAAAATAAGTGTGTAGCAAGAACATCCTCCGTCTTCTTGACACCAAAGTGTCCCATCAATCCTCCTCCATGCGCCTCCTGTAACAACAAAAGAGATCAGAACTATCTGGAATGCATAGTTTGTTAGCACGGAACACAAATCCATCATTGAAGACGAACTTGTTCCAAGTTCTACCATCTCTACAATTCTGCAACACATCTTTAAATTCAGCATCATGCACATATTGTTCCTTAATAGTTTCCAATCCAAATATTTTGAAGTCAAGTTGAGATAACAAAGCATAACGGTGCGACAAAGCATCAACAATAATATTATCTTTACCCTTTTTGTGTTTGATAACATAAGGAAAAGACTCAATAAATTCAACCCACTTTGCATGACGACGATTCAACTTAGCCTGACTACGAATATGCTTCAAAGATTCATGATCAGAATGAATAACAAATTCCTTAGGCCATAGATAATGTTGCCAAGTTTCTAATGTCCGAACCAACGCATATAATTCTTTATCATAAGTAGAATAGTTCAGACTAGCCCCACTCAATTTCTCACTAAAATATGCAACAGTTTTTCCCTCTTGTAATAACACCCCTCCCAAACCAATTCCACTAGCATCACATTCAAGCTCAAAAGTCTTAGTAAAATCAGGAAGTTGGAGTAAGGGAGCATGTGTGATGCAGCCCGTGGTATTGGCATTGGCATGTGACGCTAGTGGTATTGGCATTGGTGGCGTCCTTATGCAAAATGGGCGTCCTATTGCTTACCATAGTGAGAAACTTGATGGCGCACGCCTCAACTATCCCATTTATGACAAAGAACTTTTTGCCTTGGTTCGAGTCCTTCAAGTGTGGCAACACTATCTTTGGCCCAAAGAATTTATCATCCATTCTGACCATGAGTCGTTGAAGTATCTTAAGGGCCAAGCCAACTTGAGTAAAAGGCACGCAAAATGGGTTGAGTTCATGGAGTCGTTTCCTTACATTGTCAAATACAAGAAGGGCAAAGAAAATGTGGTAGCGGATGCCTTGTCTCGCAAAAACACAAGCCTTCTTACACGACTCGAAGTAAATGTCTTGGGTCTTGATGACATCAAATCTTTGTACGCGTCCGACCCTTTCTTTGGACCAATTTTTGCAACATGCTCAATACACAAAGGGATGGATGATTTCTATTTGCATAAGGGTTTTCTTTTCAAACAAAACAAACTTTGCATTCCGAAATCGTCTCTCCAACTTTTGCTTCTTCAAGAGTCCCATGGTGGAGGCCTTATGGGTCACTTTGGCCGTGACAAGACTTATGACATGCTCTCCACTCACTACTTTTGGCCAAAGATGAAGCGCGACGTGGAGCGCCACGTCCAACGATGCACTACATGTATCCAAGCTAAGTCTAAGTCCAACCCTTTGGTCTTTATATGCCATTGCCTATTCCTCATGCACCTTGGTCGGACATTAGCATGGACTTTGTGTTAGGCTTGCCTAGATCTAAACATGGTCATGATTCTATATTTGTAGTAGTGGATCGCTGTTCAAAAATGGCACATTTCATTCCGTGCCATAAGACCGATGATGTTTCACATGTAGCAAATTTGTTTTTCAGGGAAATAATTGCTACGTGTACCAAGAACAATCGTCTCCGACCGCGACGTAAAATTCATGAGCTACTTCTGGAAGACTCTCATGGCCAAGCTCGGCATCAAGCTCCTCTTCTCGTCCGCCTCGCATCCTCAAACCGATGGACAAACCGAGGTTGTCAATCGAAGTCTTGGCACACTCCTCCGGGTGTTGATAAAGAAGAACCTTAAAGACTGGGAGGAATGTATTCCACATGCCGAGTTCGCCTACAACCGCGCCAAGCACTCCACCACCATGAGGAGCCCGTTCATGATCGTCTATGGCTTCGAGCCCCTCACCGCGCTCGATATTCTTCCTCTACCTCTTCATGAACGTGCCAATATGGACGTAGTCAAGCGTGCCCAAACAATGAAGAAACTCCATGAAGACACAAGAGCTACGATCGAGAAACAAGTCCTTCGCCAAGCATCAAAGCTAAACAAGAACAAGAAAGAGATGATCTTCGAAGAAGGCGACCTTGTGTGGATACACTTGAGTAAAGACCGCTTCCCCAAGGACCACGACTCCAAACTAAAGCCAAGAGGTGATGGACCCTTCAAAGTGCTAAAGAGGATCAACAACAACGCCTACATCATAGATATCCCAACATCCAAGTATCTTGTGAGCCCGACATTCAATGTCAAGGACCTATCACCCTACCATGGCGAAGATGAAGTTGAGAAGGTTGAAGAGTCGAGGACGACTCTTTCCCAAGGGGGGGGGGGGGAGCTGACGCAGCCCGTCCTATGGACGCACCTCCATCTACAACACCTAGACCCCCAAGTGGACCAATGACTCGCGCCCGTGCTAAGCTCCTACAAGCCAAGGTTAACTCGCTCCTTTCCTCATGTGATTTTGGCCTACCTTTGGATGGCTTGCTACTTCATGCATCTACATTGTGTATCCTCAGATATGAAGCAACACCACCACACCAAGCCACCAAGGAAGCAGGACCGGGAGAAGAAGCTGCTGGAGCTCTGCACACCGGAGTCTCCGGTGTAGACCGGAGTCTCCGGTCTCCTACACCGGAGTCTCCGGACCTTTCTCCGGTCCAGACTAGAGACTCACGCTCGGGACAGTCTGATACCCCCTCCGGAGACGGGTCCGGAGATTGACCGGAGTCTTCGGCCCAGACCGGAGTCTCTGGACCATAGACCGGAGTCTCCGGACCGACCGACGCCAGGCATGTTAAAGCCTTTTGGGCCTGGCCCATGTAACCCCCAATTTCGCCCAAACTTCCAGTTTTATTCCAGAACTACCCCTGTTTATGTGGTTGGCCTATATATAGCCCCACCCCTCATATGTAAACGCTAGACTTGGATAATGATAGATTAAGACACCCCTTGTGGATCTTTTAATCTATTGGTCTCATGCTCCTTGATAAGGAGCACCTATTGTCCACCCTCCTCTTGGATCTTGCCTAGTGCGTTCAAGTTGTACAAGGCCTTGGGTTCTCGGTTTCTCGCCCCCAAGTCGTCAAGATCTCACCAAGCACCTCATCCCCCGTTGTTGGCGTGGAGAGCGAGCTTCGCCCAACACCGATCCTAGGGATTATGTTGGACCGGTTGCCACCGGTGTGAGGGATAGGCGTGTATCGTGTTTTGGTTTGCGTGTGTTCGTGGTTTTCATCGCCTCCCTCGATTTCATCCTCCGACCACCGCTTTCCCCCTCGTTCCTCGTGGAATTCGTGAAAGATCGGGCCAACCCCGGGGTTACCCCATAACAATGTGTTAGCTTATCTTTCAATATGACGAAGGCCTGTTGTTGTGCATCGCCCAAAACAAAGGGCACATCCTTCTTGGTAAGCTCATTCAGCGGCGCGGAAATTGATCCAAAGTCTTTGACAAAGCGCCTATAAAACCCAGCGAGGCCAAGAAAACTCCTCACTTGTGTGACCGTCTTGGGCTGCGGCCAATTCTCAATAGCTTCAATATTGGCTGGATGCACTTCAATACCCTGTGATGTAACAACATAGCCAAGAAACGCAACTCGATTGGTGCAAAAGGTGCACTTCTCAAGGTTACCAAACAAACGTGCATCACGTAAAGCATTGAAAACAGCACGTAAATGGTCCAAATGATCCTCTAAAGATTTGCTATAAATCAGAATATCATCAAAGTAGACTACCACAAAACGTCCAATGAAAGCACGTAAAACTTCGTTCATTAATCTCATGAAAGTGCTAGGTGTATTAGTTAAACCAAACGGCATTACTAACCACTCATATAAACCGAACTTAGTTTTAAATGCTGTTTTCCATTCATCTCCTAATTTCATACGAATCTGATGGTAACCACTACGCAAATCAACTTTAGAAAACATGGTAGAGCCACTCAATTCATCAAGCATGTCATCTAAACGTGGAATAGGATGACGATATCAAATAGTAATATTATTGATAGCTTTACAATCCGTACACATGCGCGAAGAACCATCTTTCTTAGGTACCAAAATAATAGGAACAGCACAGGGGCTAAGGGACTCACGAATATGATCTCTGTCGAGTAGTTCCTGAATTTGGCGTTGTATCTCCTTTTTCTCCTCTGGATTGGTTCTATATGGCGCGCGGTTGGGCAACGTGGCACCAGGAATTAGATCTATTTGGTGCTCAATTCCTCTAATAGGAGGTAGTCCTGGTGGCAGCTCAGCGGGAAAGACGTCCTCATATTCCTGCAAAAGGTTAGCAATAGCGGGTGGCAAAGAAGGAGGCATATCCTCAAATGAAAACAAAACCTCTTTGCAGACAATGGCATAACATTGAATATTGTTTACATCTAGTTCAGTGTTCAATGTTATCTTTAGTAGTTTTATGCAAGTTTAATATCATTTCAGCGCGTTGTGTAGCATCCAAATTATGTTGCATCGAAGAAGGTAAAGGCAATAAATCAATAGGTGCACGAGGAACAAAACCATACACAATCTCAAATGGGCACATCTTTGTGGTAGAATGCAGTGAACGATTATAAGCAAATTCTATATGAGGTAAACACTCTTCCCACAATTTTAAGTTCTTCTTTAAAACAGCCCGCAACATAGTAGACAAAGTTCTATTTACTACTTCAGTTTGTCCATCAGTTTGGGGATGACATGTAGTACTAAACAGAAATTTAGTCCCCAACTTAGCCCATAAACATCTCCAAAAGTGGCTAAGAAATTTAGTATCACGATCAGAGACAATAGTATTTGGCACACCATGCAAACGAACAATTTCACGAAAGAACAAATCAGCAATATGCGCAGCATCATCCGTTTTATGACAAGGAATAAAGTGTGCCATCTTAGAAAATCGATCCACAACAACAAAAATACTATCCCTCCCCTTCTGTGTTCGTGGCAATCCCAAAACAAAGTCCATAGAAATATCCTCCCAAGGAACACTAGGAACAGGAAGAGGCATATATAAACCATGTGGATTAAGGCGAGACTTAGCTTTTTGACAAGTAGTGCAGCGTGCCACAAATCGCTCAACATCTCGACGACACATTGGCCAAAAGAAGTGTGCAGCAAGAACATCCTCCGTCTTCTTGACACCAAAGTGTCCCATCAATCCTCCTCCATGCGCCTCCTGTAACAACAAAAGACGAACAGAGCTATCCGGAATGCGTAGTTTGTTAGCACGGAACACAAATCCATCATTGAAGACGAACTTGTTCCATGTTCTACCATCTCCACAATTCTGCAACACATCTTTAAATTCAGCATCATGCACATATTGTTCCTTAATAGTTTCTAATCCAAATATTTTGAAGTCAAGTTGAGATAACAAAGTATAACGGCGCGACAAAGCATCAGCAATAATATTATCTTTACCCTTTTTGTGTTTGATAACATAAGGAAAAGACTCAATAAATTCAACCCACTTTGCATGACGACGATTCAACTTAGCTTGACTATGAATATGCTTCAAAGATTCATGATCAGAATGTATAACAAATTCTTTAGGCCATAGATAATGTTGCCAAGTTTCTAATGTCCGAACCAATGCATATAATTCTTTATCATAAGTAGAATAGTTCAGACTAGCCCCACTCAATTTCTCACTAAAATATGCAACATGTTTTCCCTGTTGTAATAACACCCCTCCCAAACCAATTCCACTAGCATCACATTCAAGCTCAAAAGTCTTAGTAAAATCAGGAAGTTGGAGTAAGGGAGCATGTGTTAGCTTATCTTTCAATATGCCGAAGGCCTGTTGTTGTGCATCGCCCCAAACAAAGGGCACATCCTTCTAGGTAAGCTCATTCAACGGCGCAGCAATTGATCCAAAGTCTTTGACAAAGCGCCTATAAAAACCAGCAAGGCCAAGAAAACTCCTCACTTTTGTGACCGTCTTGGGCTGCGGCCAATTCTCAATAGCTTCAATCTTGGCTGGATCCACTTCAATACCCTGTGATGTAACAACATAGCCAAGAAACACAACTCGATTGGTGCAAAAGGTGCACTTCTCAAGGTTACCAAACAAACGTGCATCACGTAAAGCATTAAAAACAGCACGTAAATGGTCCAAATGATCCTCTAAAGATTTGCTATAAATCAGAATATCATCAAAATAGACTACCACAAAACGTCCAATGAAAGCACGTAAAACTTCGTTCATTAATCTCATGAAAGTGCTAGGTGCATTAGTTAAACCAAACGGCATTACTAACCACTCATATAAACCGAACTTAGTTTTAAATGCTGTTTTTCCATTCATCTCCTAATTTCATACGAATCTGGTGGTAACCACTACGCAAATCAACTTTAGAAAACATGGTAGAGCCACTCAATTCATCAAGCATGTCATCTAAACGTGGAATAGAATGACGATATCGAATAGTAATATTATTGATAGCTCTACAATCAGTACACATGCGCGAAGAACCATCTTTCTTAGGTACCAAAATAATAGGAACAGCACAGGGGCTAAGGGACTCACGAATATGATCTCTGTCGAGTAGTTCCTGAATTTGGCGTTGTATCTCCTTTGTCTCCTCTGGATTGGTTCTATATGGCGCGCGGTTGGGCAACGTGGCACCAGGAATTAGATCTATTTGGTGCTCAATTCCTCTAATAGGAGGTAGTCCTGGTGGCAGCTCAGCGGGAAAGACGTCCTCATATTCCTGCAAAAGGTTAGCAATAGCGGGTGGCAAAGAAGGAGGCATATCCTCAAATGAAAACAAAACCTCTTTGCAGACAATTGCATAACATTGAGTATTGTTTACATCTAGTTCAGCAATATCAATTTTTTTTGCAAGCATACATGGACTCTTCAAACAAATTTTAGTAGCATGTGTAGAATCAGATTTAGTGTTCTTTGGTGGTATAAAATCTGCAGCAACAATCTGATTCTCACTTTTATTTTTCTCCTCAGTTTTAGCTCTACTAGCTCTAGCAAGATCATCTTTTAAAATCTGTTCGGGAGTCATAGGTTTTAGACCAATTTTCTTTCCATCATGCATAAGAGAATAGTGATTAGTTTTGCCATTATGAACAGATTCTCTATCAAATTGCCATGGTCTACCAAGTAACAAAGAACAAGCTTGCATAGGTACAACATCACAATCAACAAAAACAGAATATGTACCAATAGTAAAATGCACGCGTACCATTCTTGTACCGCAAGCTTCTCTACCATGTCAACACTGGCCAGATTATTACAACTCCCTCCATCAATGATGATCCGTATAGCTCTTTCCTTGACAACACCACGTGTTTGGAAGAGGTTGTGGCGTTGATCTTGCTCAGATTTGCTCAATTGCACACTCAACACACGTTGTGTAATTAAGCTCTTGTATTGATCAGCAGCTTCAGCTCCCATTACCTCTGTCTCTTCATCAGCATCAGAATTGTCTCCATCTCGAGCAGAAATAAGGGCTAGTGTATCTTCATCAAAGTCACTTGCTGAATCGTACTGACCATCTTCTCGCACCATCATCACACGTTGTGTTGTGCACTGTCTCTCAATATGACCAAAACCCCAGCACTTGCGGCATTGTATATCCTTTGTCTTACCCGTGGAAGCCATAGAAGTTGCACTACGAGCAGGAGCATTGGATGATGGTGGAGGAGCAGCTGGAAATCTTGTGGTGGCCTTGGATGTGGTAGTAGCTGGTGGCGAATCACGAGGAGGCGCTGATTGTCGGGATGTCCAAGTGGATGTGCGACCTGCAGAATTATTAGTCCTCCTCCATGGTGTTTGGCGATCCTGCACTTCACGTTCAGCTTTGCAAGCAAGATGAAACAAACGAGTGATAGAATTATATTCCTTATAATCTAAGATGTGCTGAATGTCCTTGTTTAATCCACCAAAGAAACGTGCAAGCATTTGTTCATTAGATTCAACAAGACCACACCGAACCATCCCCGTTTGCAATTCCTGACAATACTCTTCTACAGAATTTTTCCCTTGCTCTAAACGTGTCAGATTCTTTAGTAAATCACGTTGATAAGTAGGAGGTACAAAACGAACACGCATAGAAGTTTTTAAAGCAGTCCAAGTACTAGGAATAGTAGTAGGATTTAAACGACAATACTCAGACCACCAAAGGGAAGCAAATTTAGTAAATTCACATGTAGCAGCACTAACACGCATATTTTTAGGATATTTTAAGCATGCAAAACGTTGTTCTACTTCCATCTCCCATGTAAGATATGCATCAGGATTATATTTACCCTCAAAAGATGGAATATTTAATTTAAGCTTTGTAACATGATCATCATCACGTACCGGTGGTCGAGCGTTGCGGTAGTAATGTCGGTGACGGCCAACAGGTACCTGTGGAGGTTGTTCAACCTCCTCGTCAAACAGATCATCGTCGTCGGGGTCGTAGTAGTACCCGTCGTCTGTCCACAATGTCGTAGCAGCCATGGCGGAAGTCCGAGGTCGTCGTCAATGCGAATAGCGGTATGCCGCGGGTCAAGTGTGGGCGCCTTGAACCATGATCGACCCGTGATCAAGCTTGGCATTGAAGGATTTCTCGAGTCCATCGATCTTGTCCACGGCATTGGTGAGCTTGGTGTCAAACTCCCCTAGGCGCGTATCCACGTCTTCAACGCGACTGGCCAAGAGCGCGGAGAAGTGGGCATGTAGTTCTTCGTTCGTCATTGTGGCAGGGTTTCGCGAAGTATCTGTCATGGTTAGTCCTTAAAAGGCACAGGTATATAGTACGGAAATATGGTGGAAGTCATGCGTAATCCGTCAAGCAATATACGAAGCTCTTACAAGTTCTTACCAAACAGCAGGAAAAGGCGATGTGCAACCGCGAGGATCAGTGGGTCCAGAGATTGAACCAAGCGATTACCAGGAGTCGAAACACCACACGTGGAGAGTATCTGTGGAGCTCTGGGAAGGCTTAGCAAAGGGGGTTAGCAATTATCAAAACAGCAATGCAAAAGTTGAAAGAATGCTCAACGACGGTACTGTGCTGGTCCTACGCTAGACCGTACAAGAGACGCGAGCCTAGATCACCAACGATGTCACGACGCGACACAACAAGCAATGTATGATGATATGGCACCCTGAAAAGCGAACCGAGAGGTGGAAAATCACTATGATGGCAAGTGTCTAGAACTGATCTACGGGGTCTAAAAATAGGTTAGCCCCAAAAAATTGAAAGTTTTATTTTGCTCGGAAGCGGGCGTAAAAAATATCGCTATAACGGCCGATGGAGAAAAGTGATCCCCGGGGTCGAAAAAACAGTATAGCCAGAATTTTTTTTTTTTTGCTCTCCTTCTGGACTTACGACCGGACTCTTAGCTCGACATGGACTTTAGCTGAACACGGAAACAACAAAGAAGGAAAGTAAAAAGAAATAACGAAGAAACAATAACTCTACTCGGACTCGTACCACGGTAGGAAACTAATCGGATCTGTGTCGCGGTAGGAAGGTGGTGGCGGAGTATTAGGGTTTATGGTGGTAGGGTATATGGCGGCGGAATATGGTGGCGGTGATCGGCGAGTGTGGCGATGACTACTATGATCAGAACTCGAAACTCTAAGGGACGAGACACTAAGACCAGCAACTCGACGCGACGATGTAGACACAAATTCAACAATGCAAAAACTGAAAAGATAATGCAAGGCGTAGATTGGTTATGGGATGGATCTAAACTCTAACTGTGTTTTTGGCTTTTTCGTGGGTTTATAGGTAAAAACAGATCTAATCTACGAAAACAGTAAAATCTCACCGAGCAACCTGAAATCTGATACCACTTGATAGGGCAAAGGTGTCCGATCTTTCGATGAGATGGCGATAATCGATTTTGGTAGAGTTCGGGCTTGACGATCCGACTACACGTGCGAGCACGAGCGCCAATGCAATCGCTAGGCCAATCTCCTGGAGGTTACCAATCCTGCGTGAACACGATCAGCCTAACCAGCGAGGGTCTTAATTCCTACCTGAAATCGAGATCAAGTAAGAACCAATATTGCAATCAAGATATTGCGGATTAAGAGGAAAGCTTTATTGAAGAGGTGGGATCCTGAATAGGCGCGAAGTACAAGAGGCCTCTGCGACGCTCGAGCCTTGGCGAAGTTGCTATGATGGCTAACTTAATGTCTAAACAAAATCCGAGTCTAGGGGGACGGCTATGGGGAGTATTTAAGGGCGAAAAGGTGGGGTTTTGGCCAGCCATGGAAGTGGTGGCCGAATCCAACCCTAAAAGTCCTTTTCCCCTCAAATACGGACTCTAAAAAGTGGCTAATTAAAATCCTGCGAAAATTACATGGGCCTGGCCCAAAATAAAGGTGTCGCAGCACCATATTAAGCTATGGACGAATTCGTAAAGTATTGATCTTGAATATTTCGTCCAAGCCTTCTTTCTTCATTATGGAGGCCTCAAAGTTCTGAAATCTTCATTTGTGGCCTTCTCTTGGATCATCACATGCTTGCTGCCATCTCCATGCATGGCCATGCTCCAATGCTTGTCCCTCTCATCCATGCTTGGTCCATCATTCCTAAGAGTAAGAAATACATCTGATTTAGGCAGCATCATATTCTCATGTATGTGAGGAATAGTTCCAAGAAACGAAAGTACCTGATAGTTAAGTTGTTTGGCACGAGATCTTGTGATGGGTCCTTGTATGTGTGTTGCTGTAGGTACAACGGTTGTATCAATAGAAGGGATGTCCACATCACTTTCCTTGTGTGACTTTGATACACCCTTGGATGGCCTGCTACTTCATACGCATACCTTGTGCATCATCAGGTACGAAGAGAAGGACCAAGAGAACGGAGGAGCACAAGCGGAACAAACCAAATGCTCTCTGTCGCTAGCGGTACTACCGGACCTGGCGACCGGTACTACCGCCCCTGCTACCGCCACTAACAAACGACGCCAACAGAAGCCAAATACTCTCTGTCCCCGGCGGTACTACCAGACCTGGAACCGGTACTACCGGCCCACGGCACTACCGCCCCTACTACCGCTCCCCACTGAAGACGCCAACGGAAGTCCCAGGACTGCAAGCGGCACTACCGGACCCGGAAGCGGTACTAACGGTTGACCGGTACTAGCGTCCGACGGGCCAATACTGCTCAGACGTGCGTGGACCTGATCGTGTTAAGTTGTCCTAGCGCCCTGTAACCCTCTCTATATTTCGCTATTTGTTCCTAAAATACCCCTGCTTATGTGGTTGGCCTATAAATAGCCCCCACCCTCCATTGTAAACCCTAGACTTGGATAATAATAGATTAAGGACACCCCTTTGAGGATCTTTCAATCTATTGGTCTCATGCTCCTACCAAGGGGCACCCTATTATCCACCCTCCTCTTGGATCTTGCCTAGCGCGTTCAAGTTGTACAAGGCCTTGGGTCCTCGGTTTCTCGCCCCCAAGTCGTCAAGATCCCACCAAGCACCTCGTCCCCCGTTGTTGGCGTGGAGAGAGAGCTTCGCCCAACACCGATCCTAGGGATTATGTTGGACCGGTTGCCACCAGCGTGAGTTATCGGCATGTATCATGTTTTGTGTGCGTGAGTTCATCGGGTTCTTCATGTGCATGTGTTCGTGGATTTCATCCCCTTTTCCCCTTCCACCGCTTTACCCTCGATTCCCGCGGAGATTCGTGAAAGATCGGGCCACCCCAAGGGGTTACCCCATAACATATTGGTATCAAGAGCAAGGTTGATCACGAATTCACCCCCCCCCCCAATTTTTCTTTTATCCCCCTTAAAATTGAAAATCCCACCAAAAAGAGCCCCAATTTGCCTTCGGATCGATCTTTGGATTTGGTGAGTTTTTCGTGGTTTTGGTCCATAGATCTGTTGCTTTTGGAGTCGATCTATAGCCCCTGTTGTTCCTAGCCCAGCCTTTCGGTCAGATTCCCACAAATTTGAGGTTTGTGTCAAGTGGATCTCGTTCTTGTTCTGCGACCAGCGGTACTACCGATCGCGCAGGCGGTACTACCGCCGTCCGGTACTACCGGTCGTATCGGGCGGTACTACCGCGTGCCACAGAAAGTTTTTCTTACTCTCTTGACGCCTCAACTTTGTTTACTGACTTTCCATCTTCAACTTGTTCGTGTTTCGCGTGTTTGTCGCCATTTTAACACAAGCTTCCGCATCAAAGTCACCACGCGCTCAACGACACCGCGACACTTGAACATCATCCCCACCAACAGTTGCAAGTCGTCAACGATACCAAAGGTATAACTTGCACCACTTTGACAGCCCCATATCTTCCTTTGTGTGTATCTATCCTATGAGAGCAACTCATTTTGTGTTTGTCTAAGCATTGTGCACTTGCCTTTGGAAAGTGAAAGTGTGAGGCCAAATACAAAAGTTAACATAGTAGCATAGAAAGGGAGAAAAAGAAAAAGAATAAAAAAAAGAAGAAAAAATAGAAAGATACTTAGTCTCCCAATACAAAGAAAATACCAAACTTGTAAGCCAAAGAGAGAGAAAAGAGCGCACCAAGGCAAGTGCACAAATCTATTGCTTATCCTCTTTTGGCAAACGAGTTGTGGTCTCTCCTTGAGTTGGCACGACAACCGAGCGTAGTCTTCGTTAGGACCTTTTGTGCTCATTTTCATAGTCGTGCTAGCCCCGTTTTTCGCCATGTGTTTGTTTTTCCGTGTTTTTGTAGATCGTATTCTTTTGCTTTTGATCTTTGGTTCTTTACCACTTAGAACAATAACCTTTTGCTTGGATCGTTTCGTTTGGTTTTCCACAATCCTAACCTTCCACCAAAAGCTTTTGAGAGTTGTAGCATATTTGTGTGTGAGTTTCTTTGCCATTTCACTTTGCACGCTGTTCGCTCATTTGTGTGGCAATTGGTTTGATATAATCTCCAAGGTGAGGTAAAAGGCTAACTCTACGCACCCTTATTCTCCATATACAACCCTTGTCGGCTTTGCATCATGGACAGGAATGGCGAGCCGTCCCAACCACCACCACCTCCGGAAGACGACACACAATACATGACAAGATGGGACCATTGGAAGGTCCGAGGAGAATTCAACTACCGTTGTGAAGCTCTCGATCGGCGCCAAGATGAACAATTTAGCGAAGTCCGCGTGGAGTTCAAGAACATCGACAACCGCTTTGAAGAAGTCCGAGGCCAAATGCATGCCATGCAACACAACCTCGTCCATCAAAATGAAGCTCTTGGTCGCGCCCTCGCCTCAATGGATGAGAAGCTTCAACGCCTCATTGATGGACTAGCAAGGCCACGCTCGCGCGACTCAAGCTCATCTCGGCACTCCTCAAGTGAATCAAGTGCACCTCGCCGTCACGCTTCAAGGCACCGGGATGGACCCGTTCTTCAATCCATGAGCTCTTCTCAAGCGGTACCATCTACGACACGCATAGCGTTAGGCTATGATGGTGACCTCTCTGCAAGACCTCCAAGACGTGAAGCGAACCGGCCACAACCAAGGGCACTTGTGATTCAACAAGAGCAACCTCACATGGACCACCAAACCCATCGTCGTCGACATGTCCTTTCCACAACAAGTGAAGCATCTGAAGAGGACGAACAAGATCACCGTCGACGTGAAGCACTCGAAGATCCACCAAGGCGTCATCATCGACATGATCGTCAACGTCGACAACATGATCATCATGACGAGCTTCCTCCACATCAAGAAGAAGGAGAACAACCCATTGCGCATGCGGCTCGACGTCCTCCTCGCCACATGGCGCAAGACAATGCCCATCGGCATCAACCGCGACAAGAACAAGAGCAAGCTCCCCAAGCTCGTCGTGAGGACCATCAACCTCCTCCTCGTCCTCAACCGCGCCAACAACACGAGCAAGCTCCCCAAGCTCGTTGTCAAAACCAAGTTCCACCACCAAACGCGGCACCTCAACAACCGCAAGAGCAACGCAACCATCACCAAGCAAGACATGAGAGCTCGGATGATGATGATGACCGCCAAAATCATGGCAACCGCCGCAACCGGAACCGCAATGGAGAAGAAACTTTCGGCAAGCTCAAATTCACCATGCCCAAGTTCACCGGTTCCAATGAACCCGAAGAATATCTCTCGTGGGAACTCAAGCTTGACAAGATCTACCGCATGCACAACTATAGCAATGAGAAGATGATGGCCATGGAATCCCTCGAGTTCGATGAGTATGCCAACCTTTGGTGGAAACAAGTCCAACTTGCTCGCGAAGCAAAAGAAGAGCCTCCAATCTCAACTTGGCAAGATATGAAGGCCCATATGAGATCCCGCTTTGTTCCTTCGCACTACACGCGTGACCTCTTCAACAAGCTTCAAACGCTTAGTCAAGGGACAAAGACCGTGGAAGAGTACTTCAAGCAAATGGAGCTCAACATGATCCGTGCCAACATTGAAGAGCGAGATGAACAAACAATGGCACGCTTCCTCAATGGCTTGAACCATCCCATCAAGTGCATCACCGAGTTCCAAAAGTACAACAACATGGTTGAGCTTGTGCACATCGCATCAAAGGCCGAGCGTCAAGTGCAAGAGGACATCAAGTACAACAAGCCAAAGACGTACTTCACCTACAAGCAAGCAACAACCACTACTCCAACAACACCAAGTGGAAGCTCCTCAAGTACCACCAAGCTTCCCTTCAAGCCAACACTTCCTCAAGGAAAATAGCCCCCAAGTGGCAAATACACAAGGGATGATCAACCATTCAATGGTGAATGCTACAAGTGTGGAGGCAAAGGACACAAATCGGCCGCATGTCGGAACAAGAAAGTTTTGTTCATTCATGACAACGACGATGAAGAATACTTGAGTGAAGAAGAGTGATGTAGCCTGACCTACGGTCGTTACCACATCTTGGTCTCCAACTTACGCCAAGTCGTCATGGACTCCAAAGGTGAATCCCTTCCTCTATGCGAGCCCCCTTCCTACCCTATTGAATGGTATGCTACTTCATACTCCCTCACATATGCATGATAGGTTCACATTGACAAGTACGGAGGCAAGGGAGGAAGCCCGGAGCATCAAGCCCGACAAGACGGAGGCGGAAGAAGACAGATCGCCAAATGCTCTCTGTCGCCGGCGGTACTACCGGATCTGGCGACCGGTACTACCGGCCAGCGGTACTGCCGCCCACTACTACCGCCCCATACAGACGACGTCAACAGAAGTCCCAGGACTGCAAGCGGTACTACCGGATCTGGACCCGGTACTACGGTCGTGTACTACTGGGACTGAGTCGGTACTAGTCATGCACGTGCTGCGCACCAGTTGGGCCACAGCCCATGTATCCCCCTTTACTTACCTATTCGCCTAGTTTATCCCCAAACTACCCTTGTTTAGTGGCTGGCCTATAAATAGAGCCCCCACCCCTCATGTATCCCGGAGGCATAGATGATAGACTAAAGAAAACCCCCATTGTGGAATCTCTAGTTTTGCCTCATCCCCTTCACCAAGGGGACCGACTATCGTCACCAACATCGATTGGATTTTGCATCACGCATCCATCGTTGAACAAGGCCTTGGAGTTCGGTGTCTCGTCTCCAAGTTGTCAAGACCCTCCCCAAGGTGTTCTTCCCTCTCCGATGTGGATTTGAGGGAGCACGTTGACCGATCTATCCTTGCGAGGATTCTATCGGACCGGTGGCCGCCGTTCGGGAGCAATCGGCCTTGTATCGTGTGAGTTTTGTGTGTGTTCATCGTGTTCTTCGCGAGGTGTGTGTTCGCTTCAGCTACCTTCTCCCTTTCCCTTCGCTTTCCCATCGATTTGACCACGAGATCCGTGAAGATCGGGCCACCCAAGAGGTTAACCCCTCCATCATCTGGTATCAGCAGCTTTTGGTTGCCACGGATTTCTCATCGATTTGGTCTTTTCCCCATAAATTCGAAAATTCCACCAAAAATAGCCCCAATTTGTGTTTTGGATCGATCTGTGATTTGAGTGCGTTTTGGTAGATTTTGATCCGTGGATTACTTGCTAAACTTGTTGATCTACCTTCCTTTGCGTTCACATGGCCTAATTCCTTGATTTCTCTCTTCGATTTGGTGTTTTTCTTGAAGATTTTCCGCCCAAATCACCCCAAAATCGCGAAACCGCGTCAAAACTGGGAGTTTCTGGACCCAGCGGTACTACCGGGCTTAAAATCCGGTACTACCGCCCTTTTTCGGTACTACCGGGCCCAAAATCCGGTACTACCGCCCAATACAGAAAGAAAAAGCAGGTTCCCAGATTTCAGCCTCTCACCGTTTTGAGCATAACTTTTGCATTCGAACTCGGATTTTGGTGTTCTTTAGCTCGTTTCGAAGAGGAGAAGGAGCTCTACATCATCATACACATTGTTCATGCTATCTACTCCATCCAAATTCCGTGAGCAAGGCGGAATCCAACAATAAAGGGTGAAGATCGTCGACGAAAGGTATAAACATTCCGCGACTTCTCCCCACTTGCATTCCTTTGTGAACCCCACTATCTTTGCGAGCAACAAACACTTATTGAGACTAGTTCCTCTTATGATTGCTTGGGCTATGCACATTTGATACCTTGTATAATTCCGAGCAAACATTGTGAGCGCTATCTCATATAGTTATCTTGTATAGTTGTTGGCACAAGGAAGAGGCAAGTGAAAAAGAAATAAAAAGAAAAAGAGTGATACAAAAATAAATAAAAATAGAAAAAAGGAAAAGAAAAAAAAGAAATATACATGTGCCTCATAGAATAGGAAGCGCAAGCTCGATGAACATCATATAGGTGGTACTTATTGTGCATATCTTGTAGCCCACCAATTTTGTGCAATCGAACTAGCGTCTCTCCTTGTACTTGTGTGACACGAGCTTATAGTCTTCGCTAGGTAATCATTTGGTTCTTAGCTCACTTTCTCCGTCGCACAAGTCCCATTTATCCCACCGTGTGTGTTTCCTTGTACATATTTCCTATCTTGTGGATTGACTTGTTTGCTTTGTGATCATTGTGGTTCTTTACTTGCCAATACAACATCTTGATTTCGGATTGGTTCTTGACATGCCACTTTCCATACCTATCCACCATAGGCCTTGTGTGTGTGTTTTTTGGTTAGTAGTTGGTTTTGGTGTTCCGCGTGAACTTCACTTTGCTTGGTTTATTGCTCTCAAGTGTGGCCACTTGCACGATACGATCTTCCAAGGTAAAGTAAGGTTTGACGTTGTATCCCTAACACCCTCTACCACTTCCATATATAACACTTGGTCTTGTGAAGCATGTCTAGGGACTCCGAGACCGAGGATGATTTCTATGAAGAATCCACGATGAGCCACCATGCCTATGTCTCCACAAGCATGGATTACATGATGGAGCACTACACCAACAATGGCTCCACATGCTTGGGTGACATGGAGTGCTACAACAACAATGACTCCCCAAGCATGGGCGACTTCAAGAACGACAACGACAAGCTCCTCAAGTCGCACCGACCAAGACGGAGCCTCCAACTCGAGTGCGCCAAGGTCCATCATCAAATGGACAAGTTCCAAAGCGACCTCCACAACTTCAAGAAGGACATGGACAACGACTTCGGCAAAAACATGAGGATGGTCGCCAAGACTAATGATGCTTTGCGCTCATTAGAAAAACATACAAGGAAGAGTGCCAAGGTCAAGGGCCATCGTCGTGAGCGTCATATGGATGACCAAGTGCGCCACCTACATCAACCATCGGCAAGGCACGCCAATGACCTCCGTCGACACCATTACAAGGCACCTTCAACTTCTTGTGCCACCACCAAAATGGCACCAAGAGCAAGCCTTCGTCCACGCCATCAAGCTTCAACGACTACGCTTGCATTTGAAGACCTCATGAACGAGGAAAATGAACACCTCTACTTCGCCAAGTTGGATAGCATGAGCCTACCTCCACCAGTACTACGAGATGGCCACAAGACGATCGAGCATGGGATTTTCCCTTCGACCATGGAGGAGAGCGATGATTCCCACCTTATGGCATCCAACCTTGAAGGCGACAAGGTCAAGAATGGTGAGCATGGGATTTTCCCTTCACCAAAGGAGGCGCATGGAGTTGAGGAAACCGAGCCTACCCCCATATGCTTGAGTGATGATGTGGTACCAATCCCATGTGAGTATGAGAGCCACTTAGCCCACTTGAGTGAGAACAAGAGTGAGATGAGTGACTCAACCTTATGTGAGATTGAGTGCTTCCACTTGGAGGGCATGAGCGATACTCCTAGTGAGTTGAGAGTGGTAGTTGATAGGTCAAGTGAGACCATTTCGAATTCTAACAACTTACCCTCTACCTCTAGTGTGTTCTCTTGTGTTGTGCTAGGTTCCATGGAGGAAGACGCCCGAAGCTATGAAGCAATGATGCCTCGAATGGAGAAGATGTACATGGTAGATGCTACGCCATGGATACATCAAGAAGATGAAGTCGTCCACAAGGAGGCCACTACTTCCACAACACCCACTTCATATGAGAGGTATGAACAAGGTAACAATAAGGGTGTTGATGATGCCATGATCCCACTAGTGGACATGATGAATTGTGAGGATATGCATGCTATGGATGATACTTGTGACATTACATATGCTTCATCCACTTTCCCATGTGATGATTTGCCTTTGCATAATATTGATCATGTGGAATTGTTTGATTGCAATATCATTGCCATAAACATGCCATGCTATGCATCTTGTGTGTATCCTCCAATTGCTTTGGACTTGCCTTGTCATGCTAGTCATTCAATTTCTCCCGTTGCTTGCGATAAGATGAATGATTGCTATTTCACTTGTTTTGCTTGCAACAATATTGATCATATGCGTTATAATGAGATGGCCCCCATAGCTTTCTCAATTTTTGGAGATTTTGATGATTGGCATGATAAGCATGTTCCCCTCTTGCATACTCACCATGCATCACTTTCATACTTGATTGACATTAATGGTGATGTACACAAGAAGAGATACGTCATGATGGATGATGTGTATCTCTACCATGCACACACGTTCTTCCTTTTACATATGATGTGTGTAGGTGCCCGCACGAGAATGTCAACCTCGGTTGAGCACGAGTTGACAAAAAGAGCTCTTGAGAGCATCCCACAAGTGAGTTCAAGATCGAACCCAGCTCTGATACCTTTTGCATGCTTTGCATCTTTCATGTTGGCAAATTGCTCTTTCCTATGGTTTGATTGCAAGCATGTTAATGGTATTATCTCCCCTTGTGACATTCATGTTTCTTCGCTTTTAGATAATGATGTTTTGTGTGTTGCAACAAAAATGTTGAACAATTTACCCTTCCGATGTTTTGTCTGCAACCACAATTCCATTAAGAACATGTATTGTCATGAGAGCTTCCAAGAATCTCGTCTTGTTGTTGCAACAAACATAAGGACCACTTGCTCTTTCATTTGGTTTGTTTGCAAACACGTTACTTTGGCTTCCGCTTGGGATACTCATTTTCCCATGATATTTGCTTTCGATGATTTGTGTGTGACATCCAACATGTCGAACAATTTCTCTTTCCAATGGTTGGTTTGCACACATAATGATGTTGCTTTGGATATTCTTCCTTTTGTGTTTTTGCCAAATTCTCCTAACTTTGCATCAAATATGTTGATCAAATTGCTATTCGATTGCTTTGAGTGCCCCACTACTATGTTATATGGAGTTTTTGAGTTTCCACATTTGGATGATGTTCAAACGATTTCCATGCACATTGACCATGCATATGCATTCCGTTTGCTATACTTGAGTTGTGCTAATCATGTTGTGAACAAGAATGGACATGCCACATTTGACATGCTCCTCTATCACGCACGAAAATATTTTGCTTGGTCTTTGTTGTGTGAAGGTACAAGTGCATACACGTCAACCTCTATGGACTATATGTTGACAAGAAGAACCGAAGAGAGTTACCTATGGCTACCCTTCATCGAGCTATCTCTCCATGATAAGGTGACTTCCTTCTACTTGAGGACTCATGCAATAATCGTCATGAATTGGCTACGCTTTGAGTGTTGCTTTGCTTTTGTTGTGAGCTTTGTAGGCTTCAAGGAAGGTGAAGGAACATTGAAGTGTTGTCAAGTCAATCTTCGAGGGGCGACTATATGGTGAACCCAGGATCAAGAAGGTCTCTCCGCTTCTACTTTGTGATGAGCATGTAGAGTCGAGGCGACTCTTTTGAAGGGGGGCTGATGTGGCCGACCTACGGTCATTACCACATCTTGGTCTCCAACTTACGCCAAGTCGTCATGGACTCCAAAGGTGAATCCGTTCCTCTCTATCTGAGCCCCTTCCTACCCTATTGAATGGTATGCTACTTCATACTCCGTCACATATGCATGATAGGTTCACATTGACAAGTACGGAGGCAAGGGAGGAAGCCCGGAGCATCAAGCCCGACAAGACGGAGGCTTGGAAGAGGAGGCGGAAGAAGACAGATCGCCAAATGCTCTCTGTCGCCGGCGGTACTACCGGATCTGGCGACCGGTACTACCGACCAGTGATCTAGCCCACTACTAGCCCCATACAGACGGCCATGAAGTCCCAGGACTGCAAGCGGTACTACCGATCTGGACCCGGTACTACCGGTCAGCGGTACTACCGGACCTGAGTCCGGTACTACCGGTCATGCCTATGCCTGCGCGCACTAGTTGGGCCACAGCCCATGTATCCCCTTTACTTACCTATTCGCCTAGTTTATCCCCAAACTACCCTTGTTTAGTGGCTGGCCTATAAATAGAGCCCCCACCCCTCATGTATCCCGGAGGCATAGATGATAGACTAAAGAAAACCCCCATTGTGGAATCTCTAGTTTTGCCTCATCCCCTTTACCAAGGGGACCGACTATCGTCACCAACCTCGATTGGACTTTGCATCACGCATCCATCGTTGAACAAGGCCTTGGAGTTCGGTGTCTCGTCTCCAAGTTGTCAAGACCCTCCCCAAGGTGTTCTTCCCTCTCCGATGTGGATTTGAGGGAGCACGTTGACCGATCTTTCATTGCGAGGATTCTATCGCACCGGTGGCCGCCGTTCAGGAGCAATCAGCCTTGTATCGTGTGAGTTTTGCGTGTGTTCATCGTGTTCTTCGCGAGGTGTGTGTTCGCTTCCGCTACCTTCTCCCTTTCCCCTCGCTTTCCCATCGATTTGACCACGAGATCCGTGAAGATCGGGCCACCCAAGAGGTTAACCCCTCCATCAAAGAGTTTGATGCAAGGGTCAAGGAAGCCAGGGCACGACAACATTTGGAAGAGGACCAAGAACTTCTTGTGTGTGAGCATGACGCAAGTCCATCGCTTGTGGTCACAAGGGTCTTAACTACCCAAGCCAATGAGAATGAAGACCAACGCTCGAACATCTTCCAAACTCGTGCTGGCATCAACGGGAAGTCCATCAAAGTTGTCATCGATGGAGGGAGTTGTCACAATCTTGCAAGCACAGAATTGTGTGAGAAACTCAACCTCACCCTCCATCCACATAAACACCCCTACCATATCCAATGGCTAAGTGACCAGGGATCCGTCAAGATCAAGCACACCGTCTCGGTATCGTTCTCAATTGGGCCCTACAAGGACACGGTGGAATGTGACGTGGTCCCAATGACGGTTTGCCATATGTTGCTCGGAAGGCCGTGGCAATATGACAAGCGTGCTTTGCATGATGGTCACTCAAACACTTATGCCTTCAAATGGCTTGATAAAACTTGTGTGTTGCAACCAATGACTCCTAGCCAAATAATTGCGGACAATGCAAAGGCTTTAGCGAGGGCGCAATACACAAAAAGACCTTGTGAGAAGAGTGGGGAGCGAGAGAACCACACCATCATGAGTGAGTGCCACAAGCCAAAGTCGAGTGGAAAAACTAAGAGTGTTCTTCTTGCCACCAAAAGTGAGATGAGAGAAGTGCGGAACAACCCATCCATCTTGCACTATGTCCTTGTATGCAAGGGACTAGCGCAAGGAACTAACGACTTGACAAATGTTCCTCCTCCTTTGATGGCTATTTTGCAGGAATTCCAAGATGTATTTCCCGAAGAGCTTCCTCATGGCCTTCCTCCTCTTCGTGGAATCGAGCACCGCATCGACCTCATACCCGGTGCCCACTCCCAAACCGCGCCGCGTATCGCACGAACCCGGAAGAGACAAAGGAGATCCCCTTTGGTCTTTATATGCCATTGCCTATTCCGCATGCACCTTGGTCGGACATTAGCATGGACTTTGTGTTAGGCTTGCCTAGATCTAAACATGGACATGATTCTATATTTGTAGTAGTGGATCGCTTTTCAAAAATGGCACATTTCATTCCGTGCCATAAGACCGATGATGCTTCACATGTAGCAAATTTGTTTTTCAGGGAAATAATTCGGCTACATGGTGTACCAAGAACAATCGTCTCCGACCGCGACGTAAAATTCATGAGCTACTTCTGGAAGACTCTCATGGCCAAGCTCGGCATCAAGCTCCTCTTCTCATCCGCCTCGCATCCTCAAACCGATGGACAAACCGAGGTCGTCAATCGAAGCCTTGGCACGCTCCTCCGGGTGTTGATAAAGAAGAACCTTAAAGACTGGAAGGAATGTATTCCACACGCCGAGTTCGCCTACAACCGCGCCAAGCACTCCACCACCATGAGGAGCCCGTTCATGATCGTCTCTGACTTGAGCCTCTCACCGCGCTCGATATCCTTCCACTACCACTTCATGAACGTGCCAATATGGACGTTGTCAAGCGTGCCCAAACAATGAATAAACTCCATGAAGACACAAGAGCTACGATCGAGCAACAAGTCCTTCGCCAAGCATGAAGGCTAAACAAGAACAATAAAGAGATGATCTTCGAAGAGGGCGACCTTGTGTGGATACACTTAAGTAAAGACCGCTTCCCCAAGGAACACGACTCCAAACTCAAGCCAAGAGGTGATGGACCATTCAAAGTGCTAAAGAGGATCAACAACAACGCCTATATCATCGATATCCCAACATCAAAGTATCTTGTGAGCTCGACATTCAATGTCAAGGACCTCTCACCCTACCATGGAGAAGATGAAGTTGAGAAGGTTGAAGAGTCGAGGACGACTCTTTCCCAAGGGGGGGAGCTGATGCAGCCTGTCCTACGACCACTACTACATCTACTCCCACGAGCTCCCCAAGTGGACCCATGACTCGCGCCCGAGCCAAACTCGTTCAAGCTAAGGTGAACTCGCTCCTTTCCTTGTGTGACTTCGATACACCCTTGGATGGCCTGCTACTTCATACGCATACCTTGTGCATCATCAGGTACGAAGAGAAGGACCAAGAGAACGGAGGAGCACAAGCGGAATAAACCAAATGCTCTCTGTCGCTAGCGGTACTACCGGACCTGGCGACCGGTACCGCCCGGCACTACGCCCCCTACTCGCCACCAGCAGCAGCGACGAAGCCAAATACTCTACATCCCGGCGGTACTACCGGACCTGGACCCGGTACTACCGCCCCCTACTCTGCTCCTTAACAGATACCATAAACCTCACTATATTTCGCTATTTGTTCCTAAAATACCCCTGCTTATGTGGTTGGCCTATAAATAGCCCCCACCCTCCATTGTAAACCCTAGACTTGGATAATAATAGATTAAGGACACCCCTTTGAGGATCTTTCAATCTATTGGTCTCATGCTCCTACCAAGGGGCACCCTATTATCCACCCTCCTCTTGGATCTTGCCTAGCACGTTCAAGTTGTACAAGGCCTTGGGTCCTCGGTTTCTCGCCCCCAAGTCGTTAAGATCCCACCAAGCACCTTGTCCCCCGTTGTTGGCATGGAGAGAGAGCTTCGCCCAAGACCGATCCTAGGGATTATGTTGGACCGGTTGCCACCGGCGTGAGTTATCGGCGTGTATTGTGTTTTGTGTGCGTGAGTTCATCGGGTTCTTCGTGTGCGTGTGTTTGTTGATTTCATCCCCTTTTCCCCTTCCACCGCTTTACCCTCGATTCCCGCGGAGATTCGTGAAAGATCGGGCCACCCCAAGGGGTTACCCCATAACAGATTTGCTCAATTGCACGCTCAACACACGTTGTGTAATTAAGCTCTTGTATTGATCAGCAGCTTCAGCTCCCATTACCTCTATCTCTTCATCAGCATCAGAATTGTCTCCATCTCGAGCAGAAATAAGGGCTAGTGTATCTTCATCAAAGTCACTCGCTGAATCGTATTGACCATCTTCCCGCATCATCATCACACGTTGTGTTGTGCACTGTCTCTCAATATGACCAAACCCCCAGCACTTGCGGCATTGTATATCCTTTGTCTTACCCGTGGAAGCCATAGAAGATGCACTACGAGCAGGAGCATTAGATGATGGTGGAGGAGCAGCTGGAAATCTTGTGGTGGCTTGGATGTGGTAGTAGCTGGTGGCGAATCACGAGGAGGCGCTGATTGTCGGGATGTCCAAGTGGATGTGCGACCTGCAGAATTATTAGTCCTCCTCCATGGTGTTTGGCGATCCTGCACTTCACGTTCAGCTTTGCAAGCAAGATGAAACAAACGAGTGATAGAATTATATTCCTTATAATCTAAGATGTGCTGAATGTCCTTGTTTAATACACCAAAAAAAGTGCAAGCATTTGTTCATTAGATTCAACAAGACCACACCGAACCATCCCCGTTTGCAATTCCTGATAATACTCTTCTACAGGATTTTTCCCTTGCTCTAAACGTGTCAGATTCTTTAGTAAATCACGTTGATAAGTGGGAGGTACAAAACGAACACGCATAGCAGTTTTTAAAGCAGTCCATATACTAGGAATAGTAGTAGGATTTAAACGACAATACTCAGACCACCAAAGGGAAGCAAATTTAGTAAATTCACATGTAGCAGCACTAACACGCATATTCTCAGGATATTTTAAGCATGCAAAACGTTGTTCTACTTCCATCTCCCATGTAAGATATGCATCAGGATTATATTTACCATTAAAAGATGGAATATTTAATTTAAGCTTTGCAACATGATCATCATCACGTACCGGTGGGCGAGCGTTGCGGTAGTAATGTCGGGGACGGCCAGCAGGTACCTGAGGAGGTTGTTCAACCTCCTCGTCGAACAGATCGTCATCGTCGGGGTCGTAGTAGTACCCGTCGTCTGTCCCCAATGTCGCTTGACAACAGCATGGCGGAAGTCTGAGTCGTCGGCCAGCGATAAGTTGAGGGTGGGCGGCAAGAACCTCAGCAGTCGGACTGATAGGGAAAAGGTGTCCGATCTTTCGATGAGATGATGATAGTCGATTTGGTGGAGTTCGGGCTTGACGATCCGACTACACGTGCGAGCACGAGCGCCAATGCAATCTCTAGGCCAATCTCCTGCGTCTTAATTCCTACCTGAAATCGAGAACAAGTAAGAACCAATATTGCAATCAAGATATTGCGGATTAAGAGGAAAGCTTTATTGAACAGGTGGGATCCTGAATAGGTGCAAAGTACAAGAGGCCTCTGCGACGCTCGAGCCTTGGCGAAGTTGCGACTATGGCTAACTTAATGTCTAAACAAAATCCGAGTCTAGGGGGTCGGCTATGGGGAGTATTTAAGGGCGACAAGGTGGGGTTTCGGCCAGCCATGGAAGTGGTGGCCGAATCCAACCCTAGAAGTCCTTTTCCCCTCAAATACAGACTCTAAAAAGTGGCTAATTAAAATCCTGCGAAAATTACATGGGCCTGGCCCAAAATAAAGGTGTCGCAGCACCATATTAAGCTATGGACGAATTCGTAAAGTAGTGATCTTGAATATTTCGTCCAAGCCTTTTTTCTTCATTATGGTGGCCTCAAAGTTCTGAAATCTTCATCCGTGGCCTTCTCTTGGATCATCACATGCTTGCTGCCAACTCCATGCATGGCCATGCTCCAATGCTTGTCCCTCTCATCCATGCTTGGTCCATCATTCCTAAGAGTAAGAAATACATCTGATTTAGGCAGCATCATATTCTCATGTATGTGAGGAATAGCTCCAAGAAACGAAAGTACCTGATAGTTAAGTTGTTTAGCACGAGATCTTGTGATGGGTCCTTGTATGTGTGTTGCTGTAGGTACAACGGTTGTATCAATAGAAGGGATGTCCACATCACCGACCCATGATCGGAATGCGCCGTGCGCCAGGTACGGGTGCGGGTGCCGTCAATCTGTTCAAGATCTCCTTGAACCGAGCGTCAAGCTTAGCGTTGAAGGATTTCTCGAGTCCATCGATCTTGTCCATGGCGTTGGTGAGCTTGGTGTCAAACTCCCCTAGGCGTGTATCCACGTCTTCAGCGCGACTGACCAAGAGCTCGGAGAAGTGGGCATGTAGTTCTTCGTTCGTCATTGTGGCAGGGTTCTGGGAAGTATCTGTCATGGTTAGTCTTTTAAAAAGCACATGTATATACTGCGGAAAGATGGTGGAAGTCACGCGTAATCCGTCAAGCAATATACGAAGCTCTTACAAGTTCTTACCAAACAGCAGGAAAAGGCGATGTGCAACCGCGAGGATCAGTGAGTCCAGAGATTGAGCCAAGCGATTACCAGGAGTCGAGACACCGCACGTGGAGAATATCTGTGGAGCTCTGGGAAGGCTTAGCAAAGGGGGTTAGCAATTATCAAAACAGCAATGCAAAAGTTGAAAGAATGCTCAACGACTTGTGCTGGTCCTAGGCTGAACCGTAATAGAGACGCGAGCCTAGATCACCAACGATGTCACGACAGCGACACAACAAGCAATGTATGATGATATGGCACCTGAAAAGCGAGAGAGGTGGAAAATCACTATGATGGCGAGTGTCTAGAACTGATCTCTGAGGTCTAAAAATAGGTTAGCCCCAAAAAATTTGAAATTTTTTATTTTGCTCGGAAGCGCAGCGTAAAAAAATATCGCTATAACGGCCGATAGAGAAAAGTGATCCCCAAAGCCGAAAACTAGTATAGCTAGAAAAAATTTCGGAGGCGGTTCCAGAAAATTTTTGCTCTCCTTCTGGACTTGCGACCGGACTCTTGGATCGACACGGACTTTAGCGTAACACGGAAACAACAAAGAAGGAAAGTAAAAAGAAATAACTAGGAGACAATAACTCTACTCGGACTCGTACCACGGCAGGAAATCGGATCGGATGTCATGAGAGGAAGGCGGTGGCGGAGTATTAGGGTTTATGGTGGCAGAATATGGTGGCGGAATATGGTGGCGGTGATCGGCGAGTGTGGTGGTGACTACTATGATCAGAACTCAAAACTCTAAGGGACGAGACACTAAGACCAGCAACTCGACGCGACGATGTAGACACAAATTCAACAATGCAAAAACTGAAAAGATAATGCAAGGCGTAGATTGGTTATGGGATGGATTTCAACTCTAACTGTGTTTTTGGCTTTTTCGTGGGTTATAGGTAAAAACGGATCTAATCTACGAAAACAGTAAAATCTCACTGAGCAACCTGAAATCGGATACCACTTGATAGGGCAAAGGTGTCCGATCTTTCGATGAGATGATGATAATCGATTTGGTGGAGTTCGGGCTTGACGATCCGACTACACGTGCGAGCACGAGCGCCAATGCAATCGCTAGGCCAATCTCCTGGAGGTTACCGATCCTGCGGGAACACGATCAGCCTGACCAGCGAGGGTCTTAATTCCTACCTGAAATCGAGAACAAGTAAGAACCAATATTGCAATCAAGATATTGCGGATTAAGAGGAAAGCTTTATTGAAAAGGTGGGATCCTGAATAGGTCCGAAGTACAAGAGGCCTCTGCGACGCTCGAGCCTTGGCGAAGTTGTTACGATGGCTAACTTAATGTCTAAACAAAATCCGAGTCTAGGGGGACGGCTATGGGGAGTATTTAAGGGCGAAAAGGTGGGGTTTCGGCCAGCCATGGAAGTGGTGGCCGAATCCAACCCTAAAAGTCTTTTTCCCCTCAAATACGGACTCTAAAAAGTGGCTAATTAAAATCCTGCGAAAATTACATGGGCCTGGCCCAAAATAAAGGTGTCGCAACACCATATTAAGCTATGGACGAATTCGTAAAGTATTGATCTTGAATATTTCGTCCAAGCCTTCTTTCTTTATTATGGTGGCCTCAAAGTTCTGAAATCTTCATCCGTGGCCTTCTCTTGGATCATCACATGCTTGCTGCCATCTCCATGCATGGCCATGCTCCAATGCTTGTCCCTCTCATCCATGCTTGGTCCATCATTCCTAAGAGTAAGAAATACATCTGATTTAGGCAGCATCATATTCTCATGTATGTGAGGAATAGTTCCAGGAAACAAAAGTACCTGATAGTTAAGTTGTTTGGCACGAGATCTTGTGATGGGTCCTTGTATGTGTGTTGCTGTAGGTACAACGGTTGTATCAAAAGAAGGGATGTCCACATCACTATTTAAAATCCTGCGAAAATTACATGGGCCTGGCCCAAAATAAAGGTGTCGCAGCACCATATTAAGCTATGGACGAATTTGTGAAGTATTAATCTTGAATATTTCGTCCAAGCCTTCTTTCTTCATTATGGAGGCCTCAAAGTTCTGAAATGTTTATCCGTGGCCTTCTCTTGAAACATCACATGCTTGTTGCCATCTCCATGCATGGCCATGCTCCAATGCTTGTCCCTCTCATCCATGCTTGGTCCATTATTCCTAAGAGTAAGAAATACATCTGATTTAGGCAGCATCGTATTCTCATGTATGTGAGGAATAGGTCCTTGTATGTGTGTAGCTGTCGGTACCACGGTTGTATCAATATATGGGATGTCCACATCAATATAGAAGCCTGCGCCATCGCCACTGGATGCCCTGGTACCGTCTTGCGGTACTACCACCCGCGAGCGGTACTACCGAAAACCCAGACCGGTACTACCGGACCCGAGGACCGGTACTACCGGTCATGATAGTGCATGCGCGCACTAGTTAGCCACAGCCCATGTATTACCTTTACTTACCTTTTCGCCTAGTTTATCCCCAAACTACCCCTTGTTTAGTGGCTGGCCTATAAATAGAGCCCCCACCCCTCATATATCCCGGAGGCATAGATGATAGACTAAAGACAACCCCCATTGTGGAATCTCTAGTTTTGCCTCATCCCCTTTACCAAGGGGACCGACTATCGTCACCAACCTCGATTGGACTTTGCATCACGCATCCATCGTTGAACAAGGCCTTGGAGTTCGTCTCCAAGTTGTCAAGACCCTCCCAAGGTGTTCTTCCCTCTCGATGTGGATTTGAGGGAACGTTGGTGATCTTTCCTTGCGAGGATTCTATCGGACCGGTGGACGCCGTTCCGGAGCAATCGGCCTTGTATCGTGTGAGTTTTGCGTGTGTTCATCGTGTTCTTCGCGAGGTGTGTGTTCGCTTCCTCTACCTTCGCCCTTTCCCCTCGCTTTCCCATCGATTTGACCACGAGATCCGTGAAGATCGGGCCACCCAAGAGGTTAACCCCTTTATCAACTTCAGATTCTATAGATAACAAAATGGTTGTATCATGTTTGTTCTCTTTTTGTAGATACCATACATGCTTAAGTTGTGTACTGAAATAAATTAAGTTGGTTCTACCACATGTTTGGATATTGGTTCAATATATCTAGGTTTTCCCTTTTGATAAACATGCATAACTTGTCCACTGATTTAATTAGTCGCCTTCTCAACATGCTTAAGTTTAGTACTGAAATTGGTTAAGTTGATTCCTCCGTTATGCTTAGGTTCTTGGGTATTGGTACAATATATCTAGGTGTTCCCTTTTGAGCAACATGCATAACTTGTCCACTGGTTTAATTAGTTGCCTTCTCAACATGCTTAAATTGAGTACTGAAATTGGTTAAGTTGATTCTTCTGGCATGCTTAAGTTGTTGGGTATTGGTACAATCTATCTAGGTGGTTCTTTTTGAGCGAAGTGCATAACTTTTCCACTGGTTTGATTAGTTGTCTCCTCAACATGCTTCAATTTACTACTAGAATTAGTTAAGTTGAATCCTCCGGTATGCTTAAGTTTTTGGGTATTAGCACAATCTATCTAAGTGTTCCTTTTTGTGATAGGACCATGATGAACGTCCTCCCAAAAGGTACTAGTTATAATCTAGTGGGGTAGAGCATAGAAAAATTAGATATGTGTAGATTCCCATATTCTTAGGCTTCTAGGCGCTAGAGGCCCTTATTTGCGTTTTCATCATGCAAGTTTTAATTTACTACATAATACATGAAATTAGGTTTTCATATGAATCATGCAATTGCTTATCCCATTTTCAAATAACCTAGCTAGTTAATATTGGTCCAACTATGCAATTTTGTGTGACCATGGATCCATTTCCCCTTGACCAAATTTCTAGAATTAGTACAAAATTAGTATCAAGTTGATAATCGACTATCCTCAAGTCTTTTAGATGATCTTCACGAATGAGTAGAAGACAATTTATCCCTAAGTGAACTCCTCTCGAGGCCCCTCTCTTCCTCCCCTGAAACCGCTCCTTGAGAGTCGACCCCCGCCCTCCACGGTCGCCCCTCTCGTCCCTTCTCTTCGGTGGCCATGGTGGTCGGCGAGGAGATGGCGTAGGTGGTAGGATTCTTCTTTCTCTACTAGTAGTAGTAGTAGCTTTAGTTCTTGAGTTTGTGAGCTTCCCCCATGTGGCGTCTAGGAGTAGTTCGTCGAAGCTCCTTAGCTGGCTTCGGCGAGGCCTAGAGCTTGTTCTGCTTGCGGCGGCGCCCTCGTGGCAAGGGTTGTTGCTCGCAAGCAAGGGACCTTTAGGGATCTCCGACAATAAAGCCATCTCACGGAGCTCTTCTGATTTCATGGTCACGCACACCGCGGGTCGGACGTTCCTGGCCTTTTATCTAGAGCTTCCTTGGTGGAAGAAGAAGGAAGCTGGTGCGGGCTCCTTCAATAAGAGCAGTTGCCTCTATGATTCTCTTGATCTGGGGGCAGGAGGAAATCTGAATCCCGATGCTTTTTCCTCTGAAGCAGTCGTGGTCGTTGATGGGTGGTGGGGCAGGGAGACGGATTTCCTTGGGAAGAAGATCTTGCTGCGCATCTTGGCGGTTGATGGATATGAAATATAGCCAGCCACGTTCGCATTTAAACTAGATATTATTCATATTTTTTTAGGAAATATCTCTCTAAATTGTGCCACTAATGCCTAATGATCAAAGGGGTATGCAATCCCGCCTTTCAATTTTTCCCTACGCAGATAATGAAGCTTGATGATGGGAATCACAACATTAAAGTCAAAGATACGAGATTTCTGGCCAACTATATGGCAGGAATAAAATTCCATCTATATAGTGCTGGCCATATAGTTGCCACCAACACCGCTAGGTCAAACAGAACAACTTTCGTGAAGGGACCCCTAGATAAAGAGACCTCAGGCGACGAGAAAAGGGGCACTTTGACTCTCCTTTCCGCCCCTGCCATCAGAAACCACAATACCGGAGGAATAGATCTAGATCTAATCTCCAAACCCTTTTCCACCACCATAGCCATATTCGACCACTTGTAATAGTAGATCTCATCTTTGATTGGCGACATTGTAAGACTATTACTGTCAATCTTATGATTTCCATTACAATGTTTATGATTGTTGATTTCATCTCTATGTGTGAGCACTACAAGGAATGTGGTAATTTTTGACCCTCCATATTGGTTACTGGATGGTCATTGTTCTTCATTTGTGACCTTCTTGTGACAAAAACATATGCTCAAAAGCTGAGTCACTGGCAGACAATAAAGACCTTTTATGTGCATTGGTCATAGACTACTATGACCAATACAGATGGTCATAGTTTCTATGACCAATTTTTTGGTCACTAGCTATATGGCATGTCCACGTGGGATCCGACGTGGCCAATCCTACGTGGCAGATTTGTGACCAAACCAGATGGCCATGGAACGAAGTTAGCCCAGTCCACTTTAGCTGTCTAAATGGGATGAGCCCAATAATTTGTTTCACTTTGGCCTTCTTACTGTCCATTTTCGTTTGGGGCCTTGACCTTTTGGGAGCCCTTTTTCTTTTGGGCTCTCGCCTTTTAGCAGTCCATTTTGTTTGGGGCTTTGGTCTTTTTACTAGTCCATTTTACTTTTGGGCTTTGGCCTTTTTATAGTCTATTTTACTTTTGGGCTTTGGCCTCTTTATAGTCTAATTAATTTTAATTTTTTGAATTCTGCCAAAATATTTTGTAAATAGTTATTTGGGGCCCAGCCTTTTCACAGCCCAAATTAGCACAATTCTTTGATCAAATAATATTTGGATTGTGGCCTTTTTACAATACAATGATGTTTAGGCTGTTGCCTTTTCAAAGCCTAGATATTTGATCCAATATAAGCACAACACATATCATTCAAAGCCCAGTTATTTGATCGATCATCAGACAACTCATATAAAATAAGATCCCAGAATAATATCCTCTCAGCACAATACATATCAAATAAGAGCCTAGGTATTCCTCTTAGCACATATCAAATAAGATCTCAGAAAAGAAGTACAAGTTCGCTTTTAACCTAGAATAACAAGCCCAAAAAAAGAACTAGTCCAACAAAGAACTTGCTCCCAGAACTACTCCAAGACACATCACAGTAGCAAAGTTTCTTCAGCCAAGAGCACTAAAATGACAAACAAGCAGTATAATCTGAGCAACTAGTTCCCAGGTGGTTTAGCTTCAAGCATGGACATCAAAGTAGCAAACCTCGCATTGTTTTCTTCCGACTTCATGCGCAACAGCTCGTACTCTTTGTCACGGGTAGCTTGGGCAGCTTCAGCTTCTTCGGACTTCTTCTTAAGTGCTGCCAACTCCTCCCTCATCGATTCGCCTTGTTGTTCCAACCTATGCAGCTGCCCCTGTAGGTTAATAACTTGTGCAGCTACAGCAGCCTCTGATCTCATGGTCATGTTCCTAGCTGAGGCTGATTCCAGGACAACATTCATCAAGAATGTGTTTTGCAGGGCACTCCTTTCTAAGGACTTCAGCGACGACAACTGATGCAGCCCGACCTACGGTCGTTACTACATCAAGGTCTCCAACTTACGCCAAGTCGTCATGGACTCCAAAGGTGAATCCGTTCCTCCATGCAATCCCACTTCCTACCCTATTGAATGGTATACTACTTCATACTACGTCCTATGGCCATGATAGGTTCACATTGAGAAGTACGGAGGCAAGGGAGGAAGCCCGGAGCATCAAGCCCGATAAGACGGTGGCTTGGAAGAGAAGACGGAAGAAGGCAGGTGTCTGTGGTACTACCGCTCCCATCAGCGGTATTACCGCGCCCCGGTACTACCGCCCAACATGACCGGTACTACCGGCCCATATATGATAGGGCAAAGGTGTCCGATCTTTTGATGAGATGGTGATAGTCGATTTGGTGGAGTTCGGGCTTGACGATCTGACTACACGTGCGAGCACGAGCGCCAATTCAATCGCTAGGCCAATCTCCTGGAGGTTACCGATCCTGCGAAAACACGATCAGCCTGACCAGCGAGGGTCTTAATTCCTACCTGAAATCGAGAAGAAGTAAGAACTAATATTACAATCAAGATATTGCGGATTAAGATGAAAGCTTTATTGAAAAGATGGGATCCTGTATAGGTGCGAAGTACAAGAGGCCTCTGCAACCCTCGATCCTTGGCGAAGTTGCTATGATGGCTAACTTAATGTCTAAACAAAATCCGAGTCTAGGGGGTCGTCTATGGGGAGTATTTGAGGGCGAAAAGGTGGGGTTTCGGCCAGCCATGGAAGTGGTGGCCGAATCCAACCCTAGAAGTCCTTTCCCCCTCAAATACGGACTCTAAAAAGTGGCTATTTAAAATCCTTCGCAAATTACATGGGCCTGGCCCAAATTAAAGGTGTCGCAACACCATATTAAGCTATGGACGAATTTGTGAAGTATTAATCTTGAATATTTCATCCAAGCCTTCTTTCTTCATTATGGAGGCCTCAAAGTTCTGAAATCTTCATCCGTGGCCTTTTCTTGAAACATCACATGCTTGTTGCCATCTCCATGCATGGCCATGCTCCAATGCTTGTCCCTCTCATCCATGCTTGGTCCATTATTCCTAAGAGTAAGAAATACATCTGATTTAGGCAGCATCATATTCTCATGTATGTGAGGAATAGGTCCTTGTATGTGTGTAGCTGTCGGTACCACGGTTGTATCAATATATGGGATGTCCACATCAATATAGATGCTGCGTATCGCCCTTTGGATGCCACAATGCCAGTCTTGCGGTACTACCACCATGAAAGCCATGTATTACCTTTACTTACCTTTTCGCCTAGTTTATCCCCAAACTACCCCTTGTTTAGTGGCTGGCTTATAAATAGAGCCCCCACCCCTCATATATCCCGGAGGCATAGATGATAGACTAAAGACAACCCCCATTGTGGAATCTCTAGTTTTGCCTCATCCCCTTTACCAAGGGGACTGACTATCGTCACCAACCTCAATTGGACTTTGCATCACGCATTCATCGTTGTACACGGCCTTGGAGTTCGGTGGCTCATCTCCAAGTTGTCAAGACCCCTTCCCAAGGTGTTCTTCCCTCTCCGATGTGGATTTGAGGGAGCATGTTGACCGATATTTCCTTGCGAGGATTCTATCGGACCGATGGCCGCCGTGCGAGAGCAATCGACCTTGTATCGTGTGAGCTTTGCATGTGTTTATTGTGTTCTTTGCGAGGTGTGTGTTCGCTTCCGCTACTTTCTCCCTTTCCCGTCGCTTTCCCATCGATTTGAACATGAGATCCGTGAAGATCGGGCCACCCAGGAGGTTAACCCCTTTATCATCTGGTATCAGCAGCTTTTGGTTGCCACGGATTTCTCATCGATTTAGTATTTTCCCCATAAATTCGAAAATTCCACCAACAATGGCCCCAATTCGTGTTTTGGGTCGATCTGTGATTTGAGTGTGTTTTGGTAGGTTTTGATCCGCGGATTACTTGCTAAACTTGTTGATCTACCTTCCTTTGCGTTTCTATATCCTAAATCCTTTGTTTCCCCCTTCGATTTGGTGTTTTTCTTGAAGATTTTCCGCCCAAATCGCCCCAAAATCGCGAACACGCGGCAAATCTGGGCGTCCTAGGACCAACCGGTACTACCGGGCTCAAAAGCCGGTACTACCGCACCTCCCCGGTACCTAAATGGTACTACCGGGCCCCCAAAACCCCGGTACTACCGCTCCAGAACCCGGTACGACCGCTCGGTACTAAACAAAAACATGAGATTCCCAGATTTCACCTTCTCACCGTTTTGAGCATATCTTTTGCATTCGAACTCGGACTTTGGTGTTCTTTAGCTCGTTTCGAAGATGAGAAGGAGGTCTACATCATCA
Organism: Avena insularis; assembly: GCA_023614405.1. NCBI lineage: Eukaryota > Viridiplantae > Streptophyta > Magnoliopsida > Poales > Poaceae > Avena > Avena insularis. The sequence continues at coordinate 95,242 of JAJUPC010000611.1, read as the reverse complement.
TCCACGTTGTTCATGCTATATACTCCATCCAAATTCCGTGAGTAAGGCGGAATCCAACAATAAAGGGTAAAGATTGTCGACGAAAGGTATAAACATTCCGCGAGTTCTCCCCATTTGCATTCCTTTGTGAACCCCACTATCTTTGTGAGCAAAAAAACCTATTGAGACTAGTTCCTCTTATGATTGCTTGGGCAATGCACATTTGATACCTTATAGAATTCCGTGCAAATGTTGTGAGCGCTATCTTATATAGTTATCTTGTATAGTTATTGGCACAAGGAAGACGCAAGTGAAAAAAGAAAAAAAGAAAAAGTGTGAAAAAATACATAGAAAGAGAAAAAGAAAGAAATATACAAGTGCCTCATAGAATAGGAAGCGCAAGCTCGATGAACATCATATAGGTGGTACTTCTTGTGCATATCTTGTAGCCCACCAATTTTTTGCAATCGAACTAGCGTCTCTCCTTGCAATTGTGCGACATGAGCTTATAGTATTCGCTAGGTAATCATTTGATTCTTAGCTCACTTCCTCCGTCGCACAAGTCCCATTTATCCCATCGTGTGTGTTTCCTTGTACATATTTCCTATCTTATGGATTGACTTGTTTGCTTTGTGATCATTGTGGTTCTTTACTTGCCAATACAACATCTTGATTTCGGATTGGTTCTTGACATGCCACTTTCCATACCTATCCACTATATACCTTGTGTATGTGTGTTTTTAGTTTTTAGTTGTTAGTTGGTTGGGGTGTTCCGCATGAACTTCACTTTGCTTGGTTTATTGCTCTCAGGTGTGGCCACTTGCACGATACGATATTCCAAGGTAAAGTAAGGTTTGACGTTGCATCTCCAACACCCACTACCACTTCCATATACAACACTTGGTCTTGTGAATCATGTATAGGGACTCCGGAATCGAGGATGATTTCTATGAAGAATGCACGATGAGACACCATGCATATGTCTCCACAAGCATGGATAACATGATGTAGCACTACACCAACAATGGATCCACATGCTTGGGTGATATGGAGTACTACAACAACATTGACTCCCTAAGCATGAATGACTTCAAGAACGACAATGACAAGCTCCTCAAGTCACACCGGCCAAGATGGATCCTCCACCTCAAGTGCGCCAATGTCCACCATCAAATGGAAAAGTTCAAGAGCGACCTCCATAACTTCAATACGGACATGGACAACGACTTTGACAAAATCATGAGCATGGTCGCCAAGACTAATGATGGTTTGCGCTCATTAGAACAACTTACAAAGAAGCGTGCAAGGACAAGGGCCATCGTCGCGAGCGTCATGGGAATGACCAAGTGCGCGACCTACATTAACCATTGGCAAGGCACACCAATGACCTCCGTCAACACCATCTGATAGGGCAAAGGTGTCCGATCTTTCGATGAGATGGCGATAATCGATTTGGTGGAGTTCGGGCTTGACGATCCGACTACACGTGCGAGCACGAGCGCCAATGCAATCGCTGGGCCAATCTCCTGGAGGTTACCGATCCTGCGTGAACACGATCGACACGCCGGTGAGGTCTTAATTCCTACCTGAAATCGAGAACAAGTAAGAACCAATATTGCAATCAAGATATTGCGGATTAAGAGGAAAGCTTTATTGAAGAGGTGGGATCCTGAATAGGCGCGAAGTACAAGAGGCCTCTGCGACGCTCGAGCCTTGGCGAAGTTGCTATGATGGCTAACTTAATGTCTAAACAAAATCCGAGTCTAGGGGGTCGGCTATGGGGAGTATTTAAGGGCGAAAAGGTGGGGTTTCGGCCAGCCATGGAAGTGGTGGCCGAATCCAACCCTAAAAGTCTTTTTCCCCTCAAATACGGACTTTAAAAAGTGGCTAATTAAAATCCTGCGAAAATTACACGGGCCTGACCCAAAATAAAGGTGTCGCAGCACCATATTAAGCTATGGACGAATTCGTAAAGTATTGATCTTGAATATTTTGTCCAAGCCTTCTTTCTTCATTATGGTGGCCTCAAAGTTCTGAAATCTTCATCCGTGGCCTTCTCTTGGATCATCACATGCTTGCTGCCATCTCCATGCATGGCTGATGTGGACATCCCTACTATTGATACAACCGTTGTACCTACAGCAACACACATACAAGGACCCATCACAAGATCTCGTGCCAAACAACTTAACTATCAGGTACTTTCGTTTATTGGAACTATTCCTCACATACATGAGAATATGATGCTGCCTAAATCAGATGTATTTCTTACTCTTAGGAATGATGGACCAAGCATGGATGAGAGGGACAAGCATTGGAGCATGGCCATGCATGGAGATGGCAACAAGCATGTGATGATCCAAGAGAAGGCCACGGATGAAGATTTCAGAACTTTGAGGCCTCCATAATGAAGAAAGAAGGCTTGGACGAAATATTCAAGATCAATACTTTACAATTCGTCCATAGCTTAATATGGTGCTGCGACACCTTTATTTTGGGCCAGGCCATGTAATTTTCAGGATTTTAATTGGCCACTTTTTAGAGTCCGTATTTGAGGGAAAAGGACTTTTAGGGTTGGATTCGCCACCACTTCCATGGCTGGCGAAACCCAACTTTTCCTTTAAATACTCCCCATAGCCGACCCATAGACTCGGATTTTGTTTAGACATTAAGTTAGCCATAGTCTTAACCGCCAAGGCTCGGCGTCAGAGGCCTCTTGTGCCGCACCTATTCAGGATCCCATCTCTTCAATAAAGCTTTCCTCTTAATCCGCAATATCTTGATTGCAATATTGGTTCTTACTTGTTCTCGATTTCAGGTAGGAATTAAGACCCTCGCTGGTCGGTGATCGTGTTCCCGGGATCGGTAACCTCGGAGATTGGCCTAGCGATTGCATTGGCGCCGTGCCATGCGTGTAGTCGGATCGTCAAGCCCGAACTCCACCAAATCAACTATCATCATCTCATCGAAAGATCGGACACCTTTGCCCCATCAAGTGGTATCAGATTTCAGGTTGCTCGGTGAGATTTTACTGTTTTCGTAGATTAGATCTGTTTTTACCTATAACCCACGAAAAAGCCAAAAACACAGTTTCGAGTTCTGATCATAACCAATCTACGCCTCGCATTATCTTTTCAGTTTTTGCATTGTTGAATTTGTGTCTACATCGTCGCGTCGAGTTGCTGGTCTTAGTGTCTCGTCCCTTAGAGTTTGAGTTACGATCATAATAGTCACCGCCACACTCGCGATCACCGCCACCATATTCGCCACCATATTTCGCTGCCATATACCCACCACCATAAACCCTAATAGTCATACCGCCTTCCTACATGACCAGATCCGATCAGTTTCCTGCTGTGATACGAGTCCGAGTAGAGTTATTGTTTCCTAGTTATTTCCTTTTACTCTCCTTCTTTGTTGTTTCCGTGTTAAGCTAAAGTCCGTGTCGAGCTCCGAGTCCGGTCGTAAGTCCAGAAGGAGAGCAAAAAAAAAATTCTGGCTATACTAGTTTTCGACCCCGGGGATCACTTTTCTCCATCGGCCGTTATAGCGATATTTTTTTGGCGCCGGCGCGCTTTCCGGAGCAAAATAAAAAAATTCGAATTTTTTTTTGGGGCTAACCTATTTTTAGACCCCGTAGATCAGTTCTAGACACTCGCCATCATAGTGATTTTCTGCATCTCGGTTCGCTTTTCAGGGTGCCATATCATCATACAGTGCTTGTTGTGTCGCGTCGTGACATCGTTGGTGATCTAGGCTCGCATGTCTAGTACGGTCTAGCCTAGGACCAGCACAGTACCGTCGTTGAGCATTCTTTCAAATTTTGCATTGCTGTTTTGATAATTGCTAACCCCCCTTGCTAAGCCTTCCAAGAGCTCCACAGATATTCTCCACGTGCGGTGTCTCGACTCCTGGTAATCGCTTGGTTCAATCTCTGGACCCACTGATCCTCGCGGTTACACATCGCCTTTTCCTGCTGTTTGGTAAGAACTTGTAAGAGCTTCGTATATTGCTTGACGGATTACGCGTGACTTCCACCATATTTCCGTACTATATACCTGTGTTTTTTAAGGACTAACCATGACAGATACTTCGCGGAACCCTGCCACAATGACGAACAAAGAACTACATGCCCACTTCTCCGCGCTCTTGGTCAGTCGCGCTGAAGACGTGGATACGCGCCTCGGGGAGTTTCACACCAAGCTCACCAACGCCGTGGACAAGATCGATGGACTCGAGAAATCCTCAACGCCAAGCTTGACGTTCGGTTCAAGGAGGTTTTGAACCGATTGCCCTTTCCGCACCCACACATGGCGCCGGCGCATTCCGATCCGGGTCGGACTCTGGTTCGGTGCGCGCCCGCGCGCGGCTACCGCTGCGGTGACGCTCCTCGGACTTCCGCGGCTGCTGCTGCGACATTGAGGACGAGCAGCGGGTACTACTACGACCCGACGGCGATCTGTTTGACGAGGAGGTTGAACAACCTCCACAGTACCTCTTGGCCGTCCCCGACATTACTACAACGCCGCCCGCCCGCGATGCGTGATGATGATCATGTTGCAAAGCTTAAATTAAATATTCCATCTTTTGAGGGTAAATATAATCCTGATGCATATCTTACATGGGAGATGGAAGTAGAATAACGTTTTGCATGCTTAAAATATCCTGAGAATATGCGTGTTAGTGCTGCTACATGTGAATTTACTAAATTTGCTTCCCTTTGGTGGTCTGAGTATTGTCGTTTAAATCCTACTACTATTCCTAGTACTTGGACTGCTTTAAAAACTGCTATGCGTGTTCGTTTTGTACATCCCACTTATCAATGTGATTTACTAAAGAATCTGACACGTTTAGAGCAAGGGAAAAATTCTGTAGAAGAGTATTATCAGGAATTGCAAACGGGGATGGTTCGGTGTGGTCTTGTTGAATCTAATGAACAAATGCTTGCACGTTTATTTGGTGGATTAAACAAGGACATTCAGCACATATTAGATTATAAGGAATATAATTCTATCACTCGTTTGTTTCATCTTGCTTGCAAAGCTGAACGTGAAGTGCAGGATCGCCAAACACCATGGAGGAGGACTAATAATTCAGGTCGCACATCCTCTTGGACATCCGACAATCAGCGCCTCCTCGTGATTCGCCACCATCTACTACCACATCCAAGGCCACCACAAGATTTCCATGCTACTCCACCATCATCCAATGCTCCACCTTTCGTAGTGCATCTTCTATGGCTTCCACGGGTAAGACAAAGGATATACAATGCCGCAAGTCTTTGGGGTTTTGGTCATATTGAGAGATGCACAACACAACGTGTGATGATGGTGCGAGAAGATGGTCAATCTGATTCAGCGAGTGACTTGATGAAGATACACTAGCCCTTATTTCTGCTCGAGATGGAGACAATTACGATCTTGATGAAGAGCGAGGTAATGGGAGCTGAAGCTGGCGATCAATACAAGAGCTTAATTACACGTGTGTTGAGTGTGCAATTGAGCAAATCTGAGCAAGATCAACGCCACAACCTGTTCCAAACACGTGGTGTTGTCAAGGAAAGAGCTATCTGGATCATCATTGATGGAGGAGTTGTAATAATCTGGCGGTGTTGACATGGTAGAGAAGCTTGCGCTTCCAACAAGACAACGCCCATTCACATTACATCCAATGGTTTGAGAGTTCTCGCAAGATCAAGGTAACAAGAACAGTACGCGTGCATTTTACTATTGGTACATATTCTGATTTTGTTGATTGTGATGTTGTACCTATGCAAGCTTGTTCTTTGTTACTTGGTAGACCATGGCAATTTGATAGAGAATCTGTTCATAATGGCAAAACTAATCACTATTCTCTTATGCATGATGGAAAGAAAATTGGTCTAAAACCTATGACTCCCGAACAGATTTTAAAAGATGATCTTGCTAGAGCTAGTAGAGCTAAAACTGAGGAGAAAAATAAAAGTGAGAATCAGATTGTTGCTGCAGATTTTATACCACCAAAGAACACTAAATCTGATTCTACACATGCTACTGAAATTCGTTTGAAGAGTCCACGTATGCTTGCAAATAAAATTGATATTGCTGAACTAGATGTAAACAATACTCAATGTTATGCAATTGTCTGCAAATAGGTTTTGTTTTCATTTGAGGATATGCCTCCTTCTTTGCCACCCGCTATTGCTAACCTTTTGCGAATATGAGGGCGTCTTTCCCTGAGTTGCCACGGGACTACCTCCTATTAGAGGAATTGAGCACCAAATTGATCTAATTCCTGGTGCCACGTTGCCCAACCGCGCCATATAGAACCAATCCGGAGGAGACAAAGGAGATACAACGCCAAATTCAGGAACTACTCGGAGAGATCATATTCGTGAGTCCCTTAGCCCTGTTGTTCCTATTATTTTGGTACCTAAGAAAGATGGTTCTTCGCATGTGTCTTGATTGTAGAGCTATCAATAATATTACTATTCGATATCGTCATCCTATTCCACGTTTAGATGACATGCTTGATGAATTGAGTGGCTCTACCATGTTTTCTAAAGTTGATTTGCGTAGTGGTTACCACCAGATTCGTATGAAATTAGGAGATGAATGGAAAACAGCATTTAAAACTAAGTTCGGTTTACATGAGTGGTTAGTAATGCCGTTTGGTTTAACTAATGCACCTAGCACTTTCATGAGATTAATGAACGAAGTTTTACGTGCTTTCATTGGACGTTTTGTGGTAGTCTACTTTGATGATATTCTGATTTATAGCAAATCTTTAGAGGATCATTTGGACCATTTACGTCTGTTTTCAATGCTTTACGTGATGCGCGTTTGTTTGGTAACCTTGAGAAGTGCACCTTTTGCACCAATCGAGTTCGTTTCTTGGCTATGTTGTTACATCACGGTATTGAAGTGGATTCATCCAAGATTGAAGCTATTGAGAATTGGCGCAGCCAAGGCGGTCACACAAGTGAGGAGTTTTCTTGGCCTCGCTGGTTTTTATAGGCGCTTTGTCAAAGACTTTGGATCAATTGCCTTGCTGAATGAGCTTACCAAGAAGGATGTGCCCGTTTGTTTGGGCGATGCACAACAAGCCTTCGTCATATTGAAAGATAAGCTAACACATGCTCCCTTACTCCAACTTCTGATTTTACTAAGACTTTTGAGCTTGAATGTGATGCTAGTGGAATTGGTTTGGGAGGGTGTTATTACAAGAGGAAAACTGTTGCATATTTTAGCGAGAAATTGAGTGGGGCTAGTCTGAACTATTCTACTTATGATAAAGAATTATGTCGTTGGTTGGACATTAGAAACTTGGCAACATTATCTATGGCCTAAGGAATTTGTTATTCATTACGATCATGAATCTTTGAAGCATATTCGTAGTCAAGCTAAGTTGAATCGTCGTCATGCAAAGTGGGTTGAATTTATCGAGTCTTTTCCTTATGTTATCAAACACAAAAAGGGTAAAGATAATATTATTGCTGATGCTTTGTCGCGCCGTTATTCTTTGTTATCTCAACTTGACTTCAAAATATTTGGATTGGAAACTATTAAGGAACAATATGTGCATGATGCTGAATTTAAAGATGTGTTGCAGAATTGTAGAGATGGTAGAACTTGGAACAAGTTCGTCTTCAATGATGGATTTATGTTCCATGCTAACAAACTATGCATTCCAGATAGTTATGTTCGTCTTTTGTTATTCTGAGGCGCATGGAGGAGGATTGATGGGACACTTTGGTGTCAAGAAGGCGGAGGATGTTCTTCTTTGCACACTTCTTTTGGCCCGTAAAGTCGTCGAGATGTTGAGAGATTTGTGGCACGCTGCACTACTTGTCAAAAAGCTAAGTCTCGCCTTAATCCACATGGTTTATATATGCCTCTTCCTGTTCCTAGTGTTCCTTGGGAGGATATTTCTATGGACTTTGTTTTGGGATTTCCACGAACACAGAAGGGGAGGGATAGTATTTTTGTTGTTGTGGATCGGTTTTCTAAGATGGCACACTTTATTCCTTGTCATAAAACGGATGATGCTGCGCATATTGCTGATTTGTTCTTTCGTGAAATTGTTCGTTTGCATGGTGTGCCAAATACTATTGTCTCTGATCGTGATACTAAATTTCTTAGCCACTTTTGGAGATGTTTATGGGCTAAGTTGGGGACTAAATGGCTCTTTAGTACTACATGTCATCCCCAAACTGATGGTCAAACTGAAGTAGTAAATAGAACTTTGTCTACTATGTTGCGGGCTGTTTTAAAGAAGAACTTAAAATTGTGGGAAGAGTGTTTACCTCATATAGAATTTGCTTATAATCGTTCGTTGCATTCTACCACAAAGATGTGCCCATTTGAGATTGTGTATGGTTTTGTTTCTCATGCACCTATTGATTTATTGCCTTTACCTTCTTCGGTGCAACATAATTTGGATGCTACACAACGCGCTGAATTGATATTAAACTTGCATAAGACTACTAAAGATAACATTGAACACATGAATGCTAAGTATAAACTTGCTGGGGATAAAGGGAGAAAGCATGTTGTGGTTGATGTTGGCGATCTTGTTTGGTTACATTTGCGTAAAGATCGTTTTCCTGATTTACATGAAGTCTAAGTTAATGCCACGTCTGCTGGTCCCTTTAAGGTGTTAGAAAATAAATGATAATGGATATAAACTTGAGTTGCTGCAGACTTTAGTGCAGTTAGTCCTCGTTTAACATTGCAGATTTGTAGGCTTACTTTGGTGAGGAAGATGAGATTGCGTCGAGGACGACTTCAATTCAAGAAGGGGAGCATGATGTGGACATCCCTACTATTGATACAACCGTTGTACCTACAGCAACACACATACAAGGACCCATCACAAGATCTCGTGCCAAACAACTTAACTATCAGGTACTTTCGTTTCTTGGAACTATTCCTCACATACATGAGAATATGATGCTGCCTAAATCAGATGTATTTCTTACTCTTAGGAATGATGGACCAAGCATGGATGAGAGGGACAAGCATTGGAGCATGGCCATGCATGGAGATGGCAGCAAGCATGTGATGATCCAAGAGAAGGCCACGAATGAAGATTTCAGAACTTTGAGGCCTCCATAATGAAGAAAGAAGGCTTGGACAAAATATTCAAGATCAATACTTTACGAATTCGTCCATAGCTTAATATGGTGCTGCGACACCTTTATTTTGGGCCAGGCCCATGTAATTTTCGCAGGATTTTAATTAGCCACTTTTTAGAGTCCGTATTTGAGGGGAAAAGGACTTTTAGGGTTGGATTCGGCCACCACTTCCATGGCTGGCGAAACCCCTTTCCCTATAAATACTCCCCATAACCGACCCATAGACTCGGATTTTGTTTAGACATTAAGTTAGCCATAGTCGCTTAACCGCCAAGGCTCGGCGTCATGAAGGCCTCTTGTACTTCGCACCTATTCAGGATCCCACCTCTTCAATAAAGCTTTCCTCTTAATCCGCAATATCTTGATTGCAATATTGGTTCTTACTTGTTCTCGATTTCAGATAGGAATTAAGACCCTCGCTGGTCAGGCTGATCGTGTTCCCGCAGGATCGGTAACCTCCAGGAGATTGGCCTAGCGATTGCATTGGCGCTCGTGCTCGCACGTGTAGTCGGATCGTCAAGCCCGAACTCCACCAAATCGACTATCATCATCTCATCGAAAGATCGGACATCTTTGCCCTATCAATGGCCATGCTCCAATGCTTGTCCCTCTCATCCATGCTTGGTCCATCATTCCTATGAGTAAGAAATATATCTGATTTAGGCAGCATCGTATTCTCATGTATATGAGGAATAGTTCCAAGAAACGAAAGTACCTGATAGTTAAGTTGTTTGGCACAAGATCTTGTGATGGGTCCTTGTATGTGTGTTGCTGTAGGTACAACTGTTGTATCAATAGTAGGGATGTCCACATCATGCTCCCCTTCTTGAATTGAAGTCGTCCTCGACGCAATCTCATCTCCCTCACCAAAGTAAGGCTTCAAATCTGCAATGTAAACGTAGGACTAACCGTACCAAACTCTGCAGGCAACTCAAGTTTATATGCATTATCATTGATTTTCTCTAACACCTTAAAGGGACCAGCAGCACGTGGCATTAACTTAGACTTGCGTAAATCTGGAAAACGATCTTTACGCAAATGTAACCAAACAAGATCGCCAACATCAAACTGATGCAGCCCGTCCTACGACCGCTACTACATCTACTCCCACGAGCTCCCCAAGTGGACCCATAACTCGCGCCCGAGCCAAACTCCTTCAAGCTAAGGTGAACTCGCTCCTCTCCTTGTGTGACTTTGATATACCCTTGGATGGCCTGCTACTTCATACGCATACACTGTGCATCATCAGGTACGAAGAGAAGGACCCAAGGAACGGAGGAAACGGAGGGGAAGCAACCAGTCGCTGCCAGTCGCCAGCGGTACTACCGGTTGAGCCGACCGGTACTACCGGTTCAAGTGGTCCTACCGGCCCCAGCTACCGGACGCTCCAGGAAGAACCACTCCACGCCCAGGGCTTGGTATTACCGGCCCGAAAGCGGTACTACCGAACCACAGTACTGCTTCGCTTCTGAGCGCCTCACGGAGGCTCCAGGGCCCTTGTACTACCGCCCCGGGCTGATACTACCGGTTGCGACCGGTACTACCGGTTGCCCGACCGGTACTACCGGTCCTGGCTGAATCTGAACGCATGAGTTCGGCCCAGTGCCCTGTACCCCTTACTATATTTTCCTAATTCATTCCGAAACTACCCCTGTTTTGTGGCTGGACTATATATAGCCCCCACCCTCTATTGTAAACCCTAGACTTGGATAATAATAGATATTAAGGAAACCCTTTGAGGAACTTATATCTATTGGTCTCATGCTCCTACCAAGGAGCACCGGATTATCCACCCCCCTCTTGGATCTTGCCTAGTGCGTTCAAGTTGTACAAGGCCTTGGGTTCTCGGTTTCTCGCCCCCAAGTCGTCAAGGTCTCACCAAGCACCTTGTCCCCCGTTGTTGGCGTGGAGCGAGCTTATGCAACACCGATCCTAGGGATTATGTTGGACCGGTGCCACCGCGTAGAGATCGGCGTGTATCATGTTTTGTGCGTGTGTTCGTGGTTTTCATCTCTTCTTCCCCGACCACCGCTTTTCCCCTCGTTCTCGTGGAATTGTGAAAGATCGGGCCAACCCAAGGGTTACCCCATAACATATTGGTATCAAAACACGGTTGATCACGAATTTCCCCCAATTTTCTTTGTTCCCCTTAAAATCGAAAATCCCACCAAAAGAGCCACAATTTGCCTTGGATCGATCTTTGGATTTGGTGAGTTTTCGTGGTTTTGGTCCAAAGATCTGTTGCTTTTGGAGTCGATCTATAGCCTGTTGTTCCTAGCCCATCCTTTCGGTCGGATCACCACGAATTTGAGGATTTTGGTCAAGTTGAGTTCGTTCGGATTCGCAACTAAGCGGTACTACTGGCCGCAAGCGGTACTACCGCAATTCACGGTACTACCAATTACAAAGCGGTACTACCGCTTTGAGTACTCGGACGTTGCCAGTGTACTACCGCTCGCCTCGACCGTGTTTCTTTGCTCATTTGACGCCTCAACTTTGTTTTTGACTTTCCACTTCACTTGTTCATGTTTCGCGTGTTTGTCGCCATTTTCACAACTTCGCATCAAAGTCACCAGCTCAACGACACGCGACACTCGAACATTCCCCACCCCACCAGCGGTTGCAAGTCGTCAACAATACCGAAGGTATAACTTGCACCACTTTGACAGCCCCATATCTTCCTTGTGTGTATCTATCCTATGAGAGCAACTCATTTTGTGTTTGTCTAAGCATTGTGCACTTGCCATTGGAAAGTGAGAGTGTGAGGGCAAATACAAAAGTTAACATAGTAACATAGAAAGGGAGAAAAAGAGAAAGAATAAAAAAAAGAACAAAAGATAAAATAGAAAGATACATAGTCTCCCAATACAAAGAGAATACCAAGCTTGTAAGCCAACAAGAGAGAGGAAAAGAGCGCACCAAGGCAAGTGCACAAATCTATTGCTTATCCTCTTTTGGCAAACGAGTTGTGGTCTCTCCTTGAGTTGGCACGACAACCGAGCGTAGTCTTCGTTAGGACCTTTTGTGCTCATTTTCATAGTCGTGCTAACCCCGTTTTTTTTCTCCACGTGTGTGTTTTCCGTGTTTCTGTAGATCGTATCCTTTTGCTTTTGATCTTTGGTTCTTTACCACGTAGAACACTAACCTTTTGCTTGGATCGTTTCGTTTGGTTTTCCACAATCCTAACCTTCCACCAAAAGCTTTTGAGAGTTGTAGCATATTTGTGTGAGTTTGTTTGGTTCATCCATGACAACGGCGATGAAGAATACTTGAGTGAAGAAGAGTTTGATGCAAGGGTCAAGGAAGCCATGGCAAGGCAACATTTGGAAGAGGACCAAGAACTTCTTGTGTGTGAGCATGACGCAATTCCATCGCTTGTGGTCACAAGGGTCTTGACTACCCAAGTCAATGCAAATGAAGACCAACGCTCGAACATCTTCCAAACTCGTGTCGGCATCAATGGGAAGTCCATCAAAGTTGTCATCGATGGAGGGAGTTGCCACAACCTTGCAAGCACGGAATTGTGTGAGAAACTCAACCTCACCCTCCATCCGCATAAACACCCCTACCGTATCCAATGGCTAAGTGACCAAGGATCTGTCAAGATCAAGCACACCGTCTCGGTGACATTCTCAATTGGACACTACAAGGACACGGTGGAATGTGACGTGGTCCCAATGACGGTTTGTCATATGTTGCTCGGAAGACCGTGGCAATATGACAAGCGTGCTTTTCATAATGGTCACTCAAACAATTACACCTTCAAATGGCTTGATAAAACTTGTGTGTTGGAACCAATGACTCCTAGCCAAATAATTGCGGACAATGCAAAGGCTTTAGCGAGGGCGCAATACACAAAAACACCTTGTGAGAAGAGTGGTGAGCGAGAGAACCACACCATAGTGAGTGAGAGCTACAAGCCAAACTCGAGTGGAAAAACTAAGAGTGTTCTTCTTGCCACCAAAAGTGAGATGAGAGAAGTGCGGAACAACCCATCCATCTTGCACTATGTCCTTGTATGCAAGGGACTAGCGCAAGGAACTAACGACTCGACAAATGTTCCTCCTTCTTTGCTGACTATTTTGCAGGAATTCCAAGATGTATTCCCGGAAGAGCTTCCTCATGGCCTTCCTCCTCTTCGTGGAATCGAGCACCGCATCGACCTCATACCCGGCGCCCCACTCCCAAACCGCGCCACGTATCGCACAAACCCAGAAGAGACGAAGGAGATCGAACGCCAAATCAACCAACTTGTCTCCAAATGTTTGATCCAAGTAAGCACTAGCCCAAGCGCGGTCCCCGTGATTCTAGTTCCAAAAACGGATGATACGTTGCGGTTATGCATGGACTACCGTCCAATCAATGCTATCACCGTGCGTTATCGACATCCTATACCGCGTCTTGATGATATGCTTGATGAGTTATGTGGAGCCACTATATTTTCGAAAAATGATCTTCGTAGTGGTTACCACCAAATTCGCATGGCCGAAGGTGATGAGTGGAAAACCGCCTTCAAGACCAAGCTTGGTCTCTATGAATGGTTGGTTATGCCTTTTGGCTTATCTAACGCCCCATCTACCTTCATGCACCTCATGAACCATATTTTGAGATCTCTCATTGGGAAGAGTGTAGTTGTTTACTTTGATGACATTCTTGTCTATACCAAGTCACTAGAGGAGCATGTTACTCATGTTAAGGAGGTCCTTCAAATCCTTCGTCATGAAAAGCTTTATGCTAATCTCCCAAAGTGCACTTTTGCAAGAGACAAGCTGATTTTCCTTGGTTTTGTTGTGTCTTCTAATGGCATTGAAGTTGATGTCTCAAAAGTCAAGGACATACGAGATTGGCCCACCCCTACAAATGTTAGTGAACTTCGTAGTTTTCATGGGTTGGCTGGCTTTTACCGTCGCTTTGTGAAAGACTTTTCTACCATTGCTTGCCCCCTCAACGAATTGACCAAGAAAAATGTCATGTTCGTTAGGGGAAAAGCGCAACAAAAGGCTTTTGATGAGCTCAAAAAGAGGCTCACCGAAGCACCACTTCTTGCATTACCGGATTTCACAAAAACCTTTGAGATTGAATGTGATGCTAGTGGTATTGGCATTGGTGGCGTCCTTATGCAAAATGGGCGTCCTATTGCTTACCATAGTGATAAACTTGATGGCGCACGCCTCAACTATCCCATTTATGACAAAGAACTTTTTGCCTTGGTTCGAGTTCTTCAAGTGTGGCAACACTATCTTTGGCCCAAAGAATTTATCATCCATTCCGACCATGAGTCGTTGAAGTATCTTAAGGGCCAAGCCAATTTGAGTAAAAACGCATAAAATGGGTTGAGTTCATGGAGTCTTTTCCTTACATTGTCAAATACAAGAAGGGCAAAGAAAATGTGGTAGCGGACGCCTTGTCTCGCAAAAACACAAGCCTTCTTACACGACTCGAAGTAAATGTCTTGGGTCTTGATGACATCAAATCTTTGTACGCGTCCGACCCTTTCTTTGGACCAATTTTTGCACAATGTTCAATAGACATAAGGGTTTTCTTTTCAAACAAAACAAGCTTTGCATTCCGAAATCGTCTCTCCAACTTTTGCTTCTTCAAGAGTCCCATGGTGGAGGCCTTATGGGTCACTTTGGTCGTGACAAAACATATGACATGCTCTCCACTCACTACTTTTGGCCAAAGATGAGCCTTGACGTGGGCGCCACGTCCAACGATGCACTACATGTATCCAAGCTAAGTCTAAGTCCAACCCCTTTGGTCTTTATATGCCATTGCCTATTCCTTATGCACCTTGGTCGGACATTAGCATGGATTTTGTATTAGGCTTGCCTAGATCTAAACATGGCCATGATTCTATATTTATGGTAGTGGATCGCTTTTCAAAAATGGCACACTTTATTCCGTGCCATAAGACCGATGATGCTTCACATGTAGCCAATTTGTTTTTCAGGGAAATAATTAGGCTGCATGGTGTACCAAGGACAATCGTCTCCGACCGCGACGTCAAATTCATGAGCTACTTCTGGAAGACTCTCATGGCCAAGCTCGGTATCAAGCTCCTCTTCTCGTCCGCCTCGCATCCTCAAACCGATGGACAAACCGAGGTCGTCAATCGAAGCCTTGGAACACTCCTCCGGGTGTTAATAAAGAAGAACCTTAAAGACTGGGAGGAATGTATTCCACACGCCGAGTTCGCCTACAACCGAGCCAAGCACTCCACCACCATGAGGAGCCCGTTCATGATCGTCTACGGCTTCGAGCCTCTCACCTTCCACTTCCACTTCATGAACGTGCCAATATGGACGTTGTCAAGCGTGCCCAAACAATGAAGAACCTCCATGAAGACACACGAGCTACTATCGAGCAACAAGTCCTTCGCCAAGCATCAAGACTAAACAAGAATAAGAAAGAGGTGATCTTTGATGAGGGCGACCTTGTGTGGATCCACTTGAGTAAAGACCGCTTCCCCAAGGAACGCGACTCCAAGCTAAAGGCAAGAGGTGATGGACCATTCAAGGTTCTAAAGAGGATCAATAACAACGCCTATATCATCGATATACCAACATCGAAGTATCTTGTGAGCTCGACATTCAATGTCAAGGACCTCTCACCCTACCATGGAGAAGATGAAGTTGAGAAGGTTGAAGAGTCGGCGACTCTTTCCCAAGGGGAGCTGATGCAGCCCATCCTCGACCGCTACTACATCTACTCCCACGAGCTCCCAAGTGGACCCATAACTCGCTTGAGCCAAACTCCTTCAAGCTAAGGTGAACTCGCTCCTCTCCTTGTGTGACTTGATACACCTTGGATGGCTGCTACTTCATACGCATACACTGTGCATCATCAGTGCGAAGAGAAGGACCCAAGGAGCGGAGGAAAGCGGAGGAAGCAACCGATCGCTGCCCAGTCGCCCAGTACTACGGTTGAGCCGACGGGACTACCGGTTCAAGCGGTCCTACGGCCCCAGCTACGGACGCTCGGGAAGAACCACTCCACGCCCAGACGCCTTGTTGTACTGCCTACCAAACCCCGGTACTACTGCCCAACAGGAGGCGCGGAACTGCGCCGACGGAGGCTCCCTCTCGCTCCGGGCCTCCGGGCATTACTACCTGGGCCCGCGTACTACTACCGCGACTGTACCACTACCCCACCCCGACCCCGGTACTACTGTCTTGGATGAATGTAAGCATGAGTTCGCCGCCCGATTACCTACCTTACTATATTTTATCCTAATTCGTAAACTACCCCCTTTTGTTTTTGGCTGGACTATATATAGCCCCCACCCTCTATTGTAAATCCTAGACTTGGATAATAATAGATATTAAGGAAACCCTTTGAGGAACTTATATCTATTGGTCTCATGCTCCTACCAAGGAGCACCGGATTATCCACCCCCCTCTTGGATCTTGCCTAGTGCGTTCAAGTTGTACAAGGCCTTGGGTTCTCGGTTTCTTGCCCCCAAGTCGTCAAGATCTCACCAAGCACCTCGTCCCCCGTTGTTGGCATGGAGAGCGAGCTTCGCCCAACACCGATCCTAGGGATTATGTTGGACCGATTGCCACCGGCATGAGAGATCGGCGTGTATCGTGTTTTGTGTGCGTGTGTTCGTGGTTTTCATCTCTTCTTCCCCGACCACCGCTTTTCCCCCTCGTTTCTCGTGGAATTCGTGAAAGATCGGGCCAACCCAAGGGTTACCCCATAACACAAACACAACATGCTTTCTCCCTTAATCCCCAGCAAGTTTATACTTAGCATTCATGTGTTCAATGTTATCTTTAGTAGTCTTATGCAAGTTTAATATCATTTCAGCGCGTTGTGTAGCATCCAAATTATGTTGCACCGAAGAAGGTAAAGGCAATAAATCAATAGGTACACGAGGAACTAAACCATACACAATCTCAAATGGGCACATCTTTGTGGTAGAATGCAGCGAACGATTATAAGCAAATTCTATATGAGGTAAACACTCTTCCCACAATTTTAAGTTCTTCTTTAAAACAGCCCGCAACATAGTAGACAAAGTTCTATTTACTACTTCAGTTTGACCATCAGTTTGGGGATGACATGTAGTACTAAACAGCAATTTAGTCCCCAACTTAGCCCATAAACATCTCCAAAATTGGCTAAGAAATTTAGTATCACGATCAGAGACAATAGTATTTGGCACACCATGCAAACGAACAATTTCACGAAAGAACAAATCAGCAATATGCGCAGCATCATCCGTTTTATGACAAGGAATAAAGTGTGCCATCTTAGAAAACCGATCCACAACAACAAAAATACTATCCCTCCCCTTCTGTGTTCGTGGCAATCCCAAAACAAAGTCCATAGAAATATCCTCCCAGGGAACACTAGGAACAGGAAGAGGCATATATAAACCATGTGGATTAAGGCGAGACTTAGCTTTTTGACAAGTAGTGCAGCGTGCCACAAATCTCTCAACATCTCGTCGCATACGTGGCCAAAAGAAGCGTGGAGCAAGAACATCCTCCGTCTTCTTGACACCAAAGTGTCCCATCAATCCTCCTCCATGCGCCTCCTGTAACAACAAAAGACGAACAGAACTATCCGGAATGCATAGTTTGTTAGCACGAAACACAAATCCATCATTGAAGACGAACTTGTTCCATGTTCTACCATCTCTAAAATTCTGCAACACATCTTTCAATTCAGCATCATGCACATATTGTTCCTTAATAGTTTCTAATCCAAATATTTTGAAGTCAAGTTGAGATAACAAAGTGTAATGGCGCGACAAAGCATCAGCAATAATATTATCTTTACCCTTTTTGTGTTTGATAACATAAGGAAAAGACTCAATAAATTCAACCCAATTTGCATGACGACGATTCAACTTAGCTTGACTACGAATATGCTTCAAAGATTCATGATCAGAATGTATAACAAATTCTTTAGGCCATAGATAATGTTGCCAAGTTTCTAATGTCCGAACCAACGCATATAATTCTTTATCATAAGTAGAATAGTTCAGACTAGCCCACTCAATTCCTCACTAAAATATGCAACAGGTTTTCCCTCTTGTAATAACACCCCTCCCAAACCAATTCCACTAGCATCACATTCAAGCTCAAAAGTCTTAGTAAAATCAGGAAGTTGGAGTAAGGGAGCATGTGCTAGCTTATCTTTCAATATGACGAAGGCCTGTTGTTGTGCATCGCCCCAAACAAAGGGCACATCCTTCTTGGTAAGCTCATTCAGCGGCGCGGCAATTGATCCAAAGTCTTTGACAAAGCTCCTATAAAAACCAGCGAGGCCAAGAAAACTCCTCACTTGTGTGACCGTCTTGGGCTGCGGCCAATTCTCAATAGCTTCAATCTTGGCTGGATCCACTTCAATACCCTGTGATGTAACAACATAGCCAAGAAACGCAACTCGATTGGTGCAAAAGGTGCACTTCTCAAGGTTACCAAACAAACGTGTATCACGTAAAGCATTGAAAACAACACGTAAATGGTCCAAATGATCCTCTAAAGATTTGCTATAAATCAGAATATCATCAAAGTAGACTACCACAAAACGTCCAATGAAAGCACGTAAAACTTCGTTCATTAATCTCATGAAAGTGCTAGGCGCATTAGTTAAACCAAACGGCATTACTAACCACTCATATAAACCGAACTTAGTTTTAAATGCTGTTTTCCATTCATCTCCTAATTTCATACGAATCTGGTGGTAACCACTACGCAAATCAACTTTAGAAAACATGGTAGAGCCCCTCAATTCATCAAGCATGTCATCTAAACGTGGAATAGGATGACGATATCGAATAGTAATATTATTGATAGCTCTACAATCAGTACACATGCGCGAAGAACCATCTTTCTTAGGTACCAAAATAATAGGAACATCACAGGGGCTAAGGGACTCACGAATATGATCTTTGTCGAGTAGTTCCTGAATTTGGCGTTGTATCTCCTTTGTCTCCTCTGGATTGGTTCTATATGGCGCGCGGTTGGGCAACGTGGCACCAGGAATTAGATCAATTTGGTGTCAATTCCTCTATTAGGAGGTAGTCCTGGTGGCAGCTCAGCGGGAAAGACGTCCTCATATTCCTGCAAAAGGTTAGCAATAGCGGGTGGCAAAGAAGGAGGCATATCCTCAAATGAAAACAAAACCTCTTTGCAGACAATTGCATAACATTGAGTATTGTTTACATCTAGTTCAGCAATATCAATTTTATTTGCAAGCATACATGGACTCTTCAAACGAATTTCAGTAGCATGTGTAGAATCAGATTTAGTGTTCTTTGGTGGTATAAAATTTGCAGCAACAATCTGATTCTCACTTTTATTTTTCTCCTCAGTTTTAGCTCTACTAGCTCTAGCAAGATCATCTTTTAAAATCTGTTCGGGAGTCATAGGTTTTAGACCAATTTTCTTTCCATCATGCATAAGAGAATAGTGACTAGTTTTGCCATTATGAACAGATTCTCTATCAAATTGCCATATGGTTCACCAAGTAACAAAGAACAAGCTTGCATAGGTACAACATCACAATCAACAAAATCAGAATATGTACCAATAGTAAAATGCAGCGTGCCGTTCTTGTTACCTTGATCTTCGAGAACTCTCAAACCATTGGATGTAATATGAATGTGGGCGTTGTCTTGTTGGGCGCAAGCTTCTCTACCATGTCAACACCGCCAGATTATTACAACTCCCTCCATCAATGATGATCCGTATAGCTCGTTCCTTGACAACACCACGTGTTTGGAACAGGTTGTGACGTTGATCTTGCTCAGATTTGCTCAATTGCACACTCAACACGTTGTGTAATTTAGCTCTTGTATTGATCAGCAGCTTCAGCTCCCATTACCTCTGCCGCTTCATCAAGCATCGAATTGTCTCCATCTCGAGCGAAATAAGGGCTAGTGTATCTTCATCAAAGTCACTCGCTGAATCGTATTGACCATCTTCTCAAGACCATCATCACCGTTGTGTTGTGCCTTTGTCTCTCAATATGACCAAAACCCAGCACTTGCGGCATTGTATATCCTTTGTCTTACCCGTGGAAGCCATAGAAGATGCACTACGAAAGGAGCATTGGAAGATGGTGGAGGAGCTGGAAATCTTGTGGTGGCCTTGGATGTGGTAGTAGCTGGTGGCGAATCACGAGGCGCTGATTGTCGGGATGTCCAAGTGGATGTGCGACCTGCAGAACTATTAGTCCTCCTCCATGGTGTTTGGCGATCATCCTGCACTTCACGTTCAGCTTTGCAAGCAAGATGAAACAAGCGAGTGATAGAATTATATTCCTTATAATCTAAGATGTCTGAATGTCCTTGTTTAATCCACCAAAGAAACGTGCAAGCATTTGTTCATTAGATTCAACAAGACCACACCGAACCATCCCGTTTGCAATTCTGATAATACTCTTCTAGAATTTTTCCATTGCTCTAAACGTGTCATTTTCTTTAGTAAATCACGTTGATAAGTGGTAGGTACAAAACAAACACGCATAGCAGTTTTTAAAGCAGTCCAAGTACTAGGAATAGTAGTAGGATTTAAACGACAATACTCAGACCACCAAAGGGACGCAAATTTAGTAAATTCACATGTAGCAGCACTAACACGCATATTCTCGGGATACTTTAAGCATGCAAACGTTGTTCTACTTCCATCTCCCATGTAAGATATGCATCAGGATTATATTTACCCTAAAAAGATGGAATATTTAATTTAAGCTTTGCAACATGATCATCATCACGTACTGGTGGTCGAGCATTGGGTAGTAATGTCGGGGACGGCCAACAGGAACCTGTGGAGGTTGTTCAACCTCCTCGTCAAACAGATCGCCGTTCGGTCGTAGTAGTACCTTAAATCGTCGTCCCCAATGTCAAGCTTGGCGTTGAAGGATTTCTCGAGTCCGTCGATCTTGTCCACGGCGTTGGTGAGCTTGGTGTCAAACTCCCCTAGGCACGTATCCACATCTTGGTAGCAATGACCAAGAGCGGAGAAGTGGGCATGTAGTTCTTCGTTCGTCATTGTGGCGGGGTTCCGAAGTATCATCATGATTAGTCCTTAAAAAGCAGGTATATAATGCGGAAATATGGTGGAAGTCACGCGTAATCCGTCAAGCAATATCTGAAGTTCTTACAAGTTCTTACCAAACAGCAGGAAAAGGCGATGTGCAACGAGGATCGATGGGTCCAGAGATTGAACCAAGCGATTACCGAGTCGAGACACTTGCGTGGAGAATATTTGTGGAGCTCTGGGAAGGCTTAGCAAGGGGGGTTAGCAATTATCAAAACAACAATGCAAAAGTTGAAAGAATGCTCAACGACGGTACTGTGCTGGTCCTAGCCTAGACCGTACTAGAGACGCGAGCCTAGATCACCAACGATGTCACGACGTGACACAACAAGCAATGTATGATGATATGGCACCCTGAAAAGCGAACCGAGATGCAGAAAATCACTATGATAGCGAGTGTCTAGAACTGATCTGAGGTCTAAAATAGGTTAGCCCCAAAAAATTCAAATTTTTTATTTTGCTCGTAAAGCCTGGCGCCAAAAAAATATCGCTATAACGGCCGATGGAGAAAAGTGATCCCCGGGGCCGATGGAGAATTTTTTTTGCTCTCCTTCTGGACTTACGACCGGACTCGGAGCTCGACACGGACTTTAGCTTAACACGGAAACAACAAAGAAGGAGAGTAAAAATAAATAACTAGGACCAGCACAGTACTAGGGTTTATGGTGGCTGGGTCGCGGTAGGAAGGCGGTGGTGGAGTATTAGGGTTTATGGTGGCTGGGTATATGGCGGCGGAATATGGTGGCGGAATATGGTGGTGGTGATCGGCGAGTGTGGCGGTGACGACTATGATCAGAACTCGAAACTCTAAGGGACGAGACACTAAGACCAAAGAACTCGACGATGTAGACACAAATTCAACAATGCAAAAACTGAAAAGATAATGCGAGGCGTAGATTGGTTATGGGATGGATCTAAACTCTAACTGTGTTTTTGTCTTTTTCGTGGGTTATAGGTAAAAACAGATCTAATCTATGAAAAACAGTAAAATCTCACCGAGCAACCTGAAATCTGATACCACTTGATAGGGCAAAGGTGTCAGATCTTTCGATGAGATGGCGATAATCGATTTGGTGGAGTTCGGGCTTGACGATCCGACTACACGTGCAAGCACGAGCGCCAATGCAATCGCTGGGCCAATCTCCTGGAGGTTACCGATCCTGCGTGAACACGATCAGCCTGACCAGCGAGGGTCTTAATTCCTACCTGAAATCGAGAACAAGTAAGAACCAATATTGCAATCAAGATATTGCGGATTAAGAGGAAAGCTTTATTGAAGAGGTGGGATCCTGAATAGGCGCGAAGTACAAGAGGCCTCTGCGACGCTCGAGCCTTGGCGAAGTTGCTATGATGGATAACTTAATGTCTAAACAAAATCTGAGTCTAGGGGGTAGGCTATGGGGAGTATTTAAGGGCGAAAAGGTGGGGTTTCGGCCAGCCATGGAAGTGGTGGCCGAATCCAACCCTAAAAGTCCTTTTCCCCTCAAATACGGACTCTAAAAAGTGGCTAATTAAAATCCTGCGAAAATTACATGGGCCTAGCCCAAAATAAAGGTGTCGCAGCACCATATTAAGCTATGGACGAATTCGTAAAGTATTGATCTTGAATATTTCGTCCAAGCCTTCTTTCTTCATTATGGTGGCCTCAAAGTTCTGAAATCTTCATCCGTGGCCTTCTCTTGGATCATCACATGCTTGCTGCCATCTCCATGCATGGCCATGCTCCAATGCTTGTCCCTCTCATCCATGCTTGGTCCATCATTCCTAAGAGTAAGAAATATATCTGATTTAGGCAGCATCATATTCTCATGTATGTGAGGAATAGTTCCAAGAAAGGAAAGTACCTGATAGTTAAGTTGTTTGGCACGAGATCTTGTGATGGGTCCTTGTATGTGTGTTGCTGTAGGTACAACGGTTGTATCAATAGTAGGGATGTCCACATCACCATCACAAGGAACCTTCAACTACTTTTGCCACCACAATGGCAACAAGAGCAAGCCTTCATCCACGCCATCAAGCTTCAATGTTATGGGGTAACCCCTTGGGGTGGCCCGATCTTTCACGAATTTCCACGGGAAGCGAGGGGAAAGCGGTGGACGGGGGAAGAAGGGATGAAAACCACGAACACACGCACGCAAATCACAATACACGCCGATATCTCACGCCGGTGGCAACCGGTCCAACATAATCTCTAGGATCGGTGTTGGGCGAAGCTCTCTCTCCACGCCAACAACGGGGGACGATGTGCTTGGTGAGACCTTGACGACTTGGGGGCGAGAAACCGAGAACCCAAGGCCTTGTACAACTTGAACGCACTAGGCAAGATCCAAGAGGAGGGTGGACAATAGGTGCTCCTTGGTAGGAGCATGAGACCAATAGATTGAAAGATCCTCAAAGGGTGTCCTTAATCTATTATTATCCAAGTCTAGGGTTTACATATGAGGGGTGGGGCTATATATAGGACAGCCACATAAACAGGGGTAGTTTTGGAATAAAACTGGAAGTTTGGGCGAATTTGGGGGTTACATGGGCCAGGCCCAAAAGGCTTTAACATGCCTGGCGACGATCAGTCCGGAGACTCCGGTCTGGGGTCCGGAGACTCCGGTCTGGACCGACGACTCCTGTCAATCTCCGGACCTGTCTCTGGAGGGGGCTTCTGGCTGTCCCGGGCTTGGGTCTCCGGTCTGGACCGGAGGAGGGTCCGGAGACTCCGGTGTAGGAGACCGGAGACTCCGGTCTACACCAGAGACTCCGGTGTGTAGCGCTCCAGCATCTTCTTCTCCTGGTCCTGCTTCCTTGGTGGCTTGGTGTGGTGGTGTTGCTTCATATCTGAGGATACACAACGTAGTTGCATGAAGTAGCAAGCCGTCCAAAGGTAGACCAAAATCACACGAGGAAAGGAGCGAATTAACCTTGGCTTGTAGGAACTTGGCTCGGGCGCGAGTCATTGGTCCACTTGGGGGAGTAGGTGTTGTAGATGGAGGTGGGCTGCATCATTCAACACCTACGCTTGACTTCCATGACCCCGCGAACGAGGAAACTAAAGCCCTCTACTTTGCCAAGTTAGATGAGTACGTCAAGAGGATGTCTACACTCCAAGATGGAGGAAGCCAAGGCCATATATGTGATGAAGTCGATCCGAGCACCGCCCACGACAACAACATGAGCCTACTTCCACCACTACTAGATGGCCACAAGATGGTCGAGCATGTGATTTTCCCTTCGACCATGGAGGCGAGCGATGATGCCCATCTTATGGAATCCAACCTTGAAAGCGACAAGGTCAAGAATGGTGAGCATGGGATTTTCCCTTCACCAAAGGAGGCGGATGGATTTGAGGAAACCGATCCTATCCCTATACGCTTGAGTGATGATGTGGTACCAATCCCATGTGAGTATGAGAGCCACTTAGCCCACTTGAGTGATAACAAGAGTGAGATGAGTGACTCCACCTTATGTGAGATTGAGTGATTCCACTTTGAGGGCATGAGTGATACACATAGTGAGTTGAGAGTGGTACTTGATAGGTCAAGTGAGACCATCTCGATTTCTAATGACTTAACCTCTACCTCTAGCGTGTTCTCTTATGTTGTGCTAGGTTCCATGGATGAAGACGCTCCAAGCCATGAAGCAATGATGCCTTGAATGGAGAAGATGTACATGGTGGATGAAGAGAATGCTACGCCATGACAACATCAAAAAGACAAAATTGTCCACAAGGAGGCCACTACTACCACAACACCCACTTCATATGAGAGGTACGAACAAGGTAAAAATAAGGGTGTTGATGATGCCATGATCCCACTAGTGGACATGATGAATTGTGAGGATATGCATGCTATGGATGATACTTGAGACATTACATATGCTTCATTCATATTCCCATGTGATGCTTTGCCTTTGCATAATATTGATCATGTGAAATTGTTTGATTGTGATACTATTTTCATACACATGCAGCGCTATACATCTTTTGTGTATCCTCCAATTGCTCCGGACATGCTTTGTCATGCTAGTCATTCAATTTTTCCCATTGCTTGTAATAAGATGAATGCTTGCTATTTCACTTGTTTTGCTTGCAACAATATTGATCATATGTGTTATAATGAGATGGCCCCCATAGCTTAATCAATTTTTGGATATTTTGATGATTGCCATGAGAAGCATGTTCACCACTTGCATACTCAATGCATCTATTTCATACTTGATTGACATTAATGGTGATGTACACAAGAAGAGATACGTCATGATGGATGATGTGTATCTCTACCATGCACTGATGTGGACATCCCTTCTATTGATACAACCGTTGTACCTACAGCTACACACATGCAAGGACCCATCGCAAGATCTCGTGCCAAACAACTTAACTATCAGGTACTTTCGTTTCTTGGAACTATTCCTCATATACATGAGAATATGATGCTGCCTAAATCAGATGTATTTCTTACTCTTAGGAATGATGGACCAAGCATGGATGAGAGGGACAAGCATTGGAGCATGGCCATGCATGGAGATGGCAGCAAGCATGTGATGATCCAAGAGAAGGCAACGGATGAAGATTTTAGAACTTTGAGGCCACCATAATGAAGAAAGAAGGCTTGGACGAAATATTCAAGATTAATACTTCATGAATTCGTCCATAGCTTAATATGGTGCTGCGGCACCTTTATTTTGGGCCAGGCCCATGTAATATTCGCAGGATTTTAAATAGCCACTTTTCAGAGTCCATATTTGAGGGGAAAAGGACTTTTAGGGTTGGATTCGGCCACCACTTCCATGGCTGGCCGAAACCCCACCTTTTCCTCCTTAAATACTTGATAGGGCAAAGGTGTCCGATCTTTCGATGAGATGATGATAATCGATTTGGTGGAGTTCGGGCTTGACGATCCGACCACGTGCGAGCACGAGCACCAATGCAATCGCTAGGCCAATCTCCTGGAGGTTACCGATCCTGCGGGAACACGATCAGCCTGACCAACGAGGGTCTTAATTCCTACCTGAAATCGAGAACAAGTAAGAACCAATATTGCAATCAAGATATTGCGGATTAAGAGGAAAGCTTTATTGAAAAGGTGGGATCCTGAATAGGTGCGAAGTACAAGGGGCCTCTGCGACACTCGAGCCTTGGCGAAGTTGCTACGATGGCTAACTTAATGTCTAAACAAAATCCGAGTCTAGGGTGACGGCTATGGGGAGTATTTAAGGACGAAAAGGTGGGGTTTCAGCCAGCCATGGAAGTGGTGGCCGAATCCAACCCTAGAAGTCCTTTTCCCCTCAAATACGGACTCTAAAAAGTGGCTAATTAAAATCCTGCGAAAATTACATGGGCCTAGCCCAAAATAAAGGTGTCGCAGCAAGATATTAAGTTATGGACGAATTCGTGAAGTATTAATCTTGAATATTTCGTCCAAGCCTTCTTTCTTCATTATGGTGGCCTCAAAGTTCTGAAATCTTCATCCGTGGCCTTCTCTTGGATCATCACATGCTTGCTGCCATCTCCATGCATGGCCATGCTCCAATGCTTGTCCCTCTCATCCATGCTTGGTCCATCATTCCTAAGAGTAAGAAATACATCTGATTTAGGCAGCATCATATTCTCATGTATGTGAGGAATAGTTCCAAGAAACGAAAGTACCTGATAGTTAAGTTGTTTGGCACGAGATCTTGTGATGGGTCCTTGTATGTGTGTTACTGTAGGTACAACAGTTGTATCAATAGAAGGGATGTCCATATCAATACTCCCCATAGCCGTCACCCTAGACTCGGATTTTGTTTAGACATTAAGTTAGCCATCG
The DNA here is from genome assembly GCA_023614405.1 of Avena insularis. Lineage (NCBI taxonomy): Eukaryota > Viridiplantae > Streptophyta > Magnoliopsida > Poales > Poaceae > Avena > Avena insularis. Next base: position 68,291 of record JAJUPC010000611.1, on the reverse strand, counting down.
TAGCAACTTCGCCAAGGCTCGAGCGTCGCAGAGGCCTCTTGTACATCGCATCTATACAAGATCCCACCTTTTCAATAAAGCTTTCCTCTTAATCCACAATATCTTGATTGCAATATTGGTTCTTACTTGTTCTCGATTTCAGGTAGGAATTAAGACCCTCGCTGGTCAGGCTGATCGTGTTCCCGCAGGATCGGTAACCTCCAGTAGATTGGCCTAGCGATTGCATTGGCGCTCGTGCTCGCACGTGTAGTTGGATCGTCAAGCCCGAGCTCCACCAAATCGATTATCATCATCTCATCGAAAGATCGGACACCTTTGCCCTATCAAGTGGTATCAGATTTCAGGTTGCTCGGTGAGATTTTACCGTTTTCGTAGATTAGATCTGTTTTTTTACCTATACCCCACGAAAAATCCAAAAACATAGTTAGAGTTTAGATCCATCCCATCACCAATCTACGCCTTGCATTAGCTTTTCAGTTTTGCATTGTTGAATTTGTGTCTGCATCGTCGCGTAAGTTGCTGGTCTTAGTGTCTCGTCCCGTAGAGTTTCGAGTTCTGATCATAGTAGTCACTGCCACCCTCGCATATCACCGCCACCATATTCCGCCGCCATACACCCAGCCACCATAAACCCTAAAACTCCACCTCCGCCTTCCTACCGCGACACGGATCCGATCATCTTTCCTGTCACGGCACGAGTCCGAGTTGAGTTATTGTTTCCTAGTTATTTCTTTTTACTTTCCTTCTTTGTTGTTTCCGTGTTAAGCTAAAATCCGTGTCGAGCTTAGAGTTCGGTCGTAAGTCCAGAAGGAGAGCAAAAAAAATTCTGGCTATACTAGTTTTCGGCTCTGGGGATCACTTTTCTCCATCGGCCATTATTGCGATATTTTTTTGGCGCCTGCGCGCTTTCCGGAGCAAAATACAAAAATTTCGAAAAAAAAATTTTGGGGCTAACCTATTTTTAGACCCCGTAGATCAGTTCTAGACACTCGCCATCATAGTGACTTTCAACATCTCGGTTCACTTTACAGGGTGCCATATCATCATACATTGCTTGTTGTGTCGCGTCGTGACATTGTTGGTGATCTAGGCTCGCGTCTCTAGTACGGTCTAGCCTAGGACCAGCACAGTACCGTCGTTGAGCATTCTTTCAACTTTTGCATTGCTGTTTTGATAATTGCAAACCCCTTTGCTAAGCCTTCCCAGAGCTCCACAGATATTCTCCACGTGCGGTGTCTCGACTCCCGGTAATCGCTCGGTTCAATCTCTGGACCCACTGATCCTCGCGGTTGCACATCGCCTTTTCCTGCTGTTTGGTAAGAACTTGTAAGAGCTTCGTATATTGCTTGACGGATTACGCGTGTCTTCCACCATATTTCCGTAGTATATACATGTGCTTTTTAAAGGACTAACCATGACAGATACTTCGCGGAACCCTGCCACAATGACGAACGAAGAACTACATGCCCACTTCTCCGCGCTCTTGGTCAGTCGCGCTGAAGACGTGGATACACGCCTAGGGGAGTTTGACACCAAGCTCACCCACGCCGTGGACAAGATCGATGGACTCGAGAAATCCTTCAACCCCAAGCTTGACGTTCGGTTCAAGGAACTTTTGAACCGATTGCCCGCACCCGCACCCACACATGGCGCCTGGCGTTCGATCCGCAGGTCGGACTCTCGGTTCGGTGACGCGCCGCAAGAACCGCTGTAGACGCACCTCAAACTTCCGCCACGGCTGCTGCTACGTTGGGGACAGACGACGAGTACTACTACGACCACGACGACGACGATTTTGACGAGGAGGTTGAACAACCTCCACATGTACCTGCAGGACGTCCCCGACATTACCACCGCAACGCCCGACCACCGGTACGTGAGGATGAGCATGTTGCTAAGCTTAAATTGAATATTCCATCTTTTGAGGGTAAATATAATCCTGATGCATATCTTACATGGGAGATGGAAGTCGAACAACGTTTTGCATGTTTAAAATATCCTGAGAATATGCGTGTTAGTGCTGCTACATGTGAATTTACTAAATTTGCTTCCCTTTGGTGGTCTGAGTATTGTCGTTTAAATCCTACTACTATTCCTAGTACTTGGACTGCTCTAAAAACTGCTATGCGTGTTCGTTTTGTACCTCCCACTTATCAACGTGATTTACTAAAGAATCTGACACGTTTAGAGCAAGGGAAAAATTACAGAAGAGTATTATCGTGAATTGCAAGCGGGATGGTTCGGTGTGGTCTTGTTGAATCTAATGAACAAATGCTTGCACGTTTCTTTGGTGGATTAAACAAGGACATTCAGCACATATTAGATTATAAGGAATATAATTCTATCACTCGTTTGTTTCATCTTGCTTGCAAAGCTGAACGTGAAGTGCAGGATCACCAAACACCATGGAGGAGGACTAATAATTCTGCAGGTCGCACATCCTCTTGGACATCCCGACAATCAGCGCCTCCTCGTGATTTGCCACCAGCTACTACCACATCCAAGGCCACCACAAGATTTCCAGCTGCTCCTCCACCATCATCCAATGCTCCTGCTCGTAGTGCATCTTCTATGGCTTCCACGGGTAAGACAAAGGATATACAATGCCGCAAGTGCTGGGGTTTTGGTCATATTGAGAGACAGTGCACAACACAACGTGTGATGATGGTGCGAGAAGATGGTCAATACGATTCAGCGAGTGACTTCGATGAAGATACACTAGCCCTTATTTCTGCTCGAGATGGAGACAATTCTGATGCTGATGAAGAGCCAGAGGTAATGGGAGCTGAAGCTACGGATCAATACAAGATCTTAATTACACAACGTGTGTTGAGTGTGCAATTGAGCAAATCTGAGCAAGATCAACGCCACAACCTGTTCCAAACACGTGGTGTTGTCAAGGAAAGAGCTATACGGATCATCATTGATGGAGGGAGTTGTAATAATCTGGCCAGTGTGGACATGGTAGAGAAGCTTGCGCTTCCAACAAGACAACGCCCACATTCATATTACATCCAATGGTTTGAGAGTTCTCGCAAGATCAAGGTAACAAGAACGGTACGCGTGCATTTTACTATTGGTACATATTCTGATTTTGTTGATTGTGATGTTGTACCTATGCAAGCTTGTTCTTTGTTACTTGGTAGACCATGGCAATTTGATAGAGAATCTGTTCATAATGGCAAAACTAATCACTATTCTCTTATGCATGATGGAAAGAAAATTGGTCTAAAACCTATGACTTAACAGATTTTAAAAGATGATCTTGCTAGAGCTAGTAGAGCTAAAACGAGGAGAAAATAAAAGTGAGAATCAGATTGTTGCTAGATTTTATACCACCAAAGAACACTAAATCTGATTCTACACATGCTACTGAAATTGTTTGAAGAGTCCATGTATGCTTGCAAATAAAATTGATATTGCTGAACTAGATGTAAACAATACTCAATGTTATGCAATTGTCTGCAAAGAGGTTTTGTTTTCATTTGAGGATATGCCTCCTTCTTTGCCACCATTGTTGCTAACCTTTTGCAGGAATATGAGGACGTATTTCCGCTGAGTTGCCACCAGACTACCTCCTATTAGAGGAATTGAGCACCAAATTGATCTAATTCCTGGTGCCACGTTAACTAGCGCCATATAGAACCAATCCAGAGGAGACAAAGGAGATACAACGCCAAATTCAGGAACTACTCGTGAGATCATATTCGTGAGTCCCTTAGCCCTTGTGCTGTTCCTATTATTTTGGTACCTAAGAAAGATGGTTCTTCGCGCATGTGTACTGATTGTAGAGCTATCAATAATATTACTATTCGATATCGTCATCCTATTCCACGTTTAGATGACATGCTTGATGAATTGAGTGGCTCTACCATGTTTTCTAAAGTTGATTTGCGTAGTGGTTACCACCAGATTCGTATGAAATTAGGAGATGAATGGAAAACAACATTTAAAACTAAGTTCGGTTTATATGAGTGGTTAGTAATGCCGTTTGGTTTAACTAATGCACCTAGCACTTTCATGCGATTAATGAACGAAGTTTTACGTGCTTTCATTGGACATTTTGTGGTAGTCTACTTTGATGATATTCTGATTTATAGCAAATCTTTAGAGGATCATTTGGACCATTTACGTGCTGTTTTCAATGCTTTGCGTGATGCACGTTTGTTTGGTAACCTTGAGAAGTGCACCTTTTGCACCAATCGAGTTGCTTCTTGGCTATGTTGTTACATCACAGGGTATTGAAGTGGATCCAGCCAATATTGAAGCTATTGAGAATTGGCGCATGCCCAAGACGGTCACACGTGAGGAGTTTTCTTGGCCTCGCTGGTTTTTATAGGCGCTTTGTCAAAGACTTTGGATTAATTGCCGCGCCACTGAATGAGCTTACCAAGAAGGATGTGCCCTTTGTTTGGGGCGATGCACAACAACAGGCCTTCGTCATATTGAAAGATAAGCTAACACATGCTCCCTTACTCCAACTTCCTGATTTTACTAAGACTTTTGAGCTTGAATGTGATGCTAGTGGAATTGGTTTGGGAGGGGTGTTATTACAAGAGGGAAAACCTGTTGCATATTTTAGTGAGAAATTGAGTGGGGCTAGTCTGAACTATTCTACTTATGATAAAGAATTATATGCGTTGGTTCGGACATTAGAAACTTGGCAACATTATCTATGGCCTAAGGAATTTGTTATTCATTCTGATCATGAATCTTTGAAGCATATTCGTAGTCAAGCTAAGTTGAATCGTCGTCATGCAAAGTGGGTTGAATTTATTGAGTCTTTTCCTTATGTTATCAAACACAAAAGGGTAAAGATAATATTATTGCTGATGCTTTGTCGCGCCGTTATGCTTTGTTATCTCAACTTGACTTCAAAATATTTGGATTGGAAACTATTAAGGAACAATATGTGCATGATGCTGAATTCAAAGATGTGTTGCAGAATTGTAGAGATGGTAGAACTTGGAACAAGTTCGTCTTCAATGATGGATTTGTGTTACGTGCTAACAAACTATGCATTCCAGATGGTTTATATATGCCTCTTCCTGTTCCTAGTGTTCCTTGGGAGGATATTTCTATGGACTTTGTTTTGGGATTGCCACGAACACAGAAGGGGAGGGATAGTATTTTTGTTGTTGTGGATCGGTTTTCTAAGATGGCACACTTTATTCCTTGTCATAAAACGGATGATGCTGCGCATATTGCTGATTTGTTCTTTCGTGAAATTGTTCGTTTGCATGGTGTGCCAAATACTATTGTTTCTGATCGTGATACTAAATTTCTTAGTCACCTTTGGAGATGTTTATGGGCTAAATTGGGGACTAAATTGCTGTTTAGTACTACATGTCATCCCCAAACTGATGGACAAACTAAAGTAGTAAATAGAACTTTGTCTACTATGTTGCGGGCTGTTTTAAAGAAGAACTTAAAATTGTGGGAAGAGTGTTTACCTCATATAGAATTTGCTTATAATCGTTCGTTGCATTCTACCACAAAGATGTGCCCATTTGAGATTGTGTATGGTTTTGTTCCTCATGCACCTATTGATTTATTGCCTTTACCTTCTTCGGTGCAACATAATTTGGATGCTACACAACGCGCTGAAATGATATTAAACTTGCATAAGACTACTAAAGATAACATTGAACACATGAATGCTAAGTATAAAATTGCTGGGGATAAAGGGAGAAAGCATGTTGTGTTTGATGTTGGCGATCTTGTTTGGTTACATTTGCGTAAAGATCGTTTTCCTGATTTACGCAAGTCTAAGTTAATGCCACGTGCTGCTGGTCCCTTTAAGGTGTTAGAGAAAATAAATGATAATGCATATAAACTTGAGTTGCCTGCAGACTTTGGTACGGTTAGTCCTACGTTTAACATTGCAGATTTGAAGCCTTACTTTGGTGAGGAAGATGAGATTGCGTCGAGGACGACTTCAATTCAAGAAGGGGAGCATGATGTGGACATCCCTACTATTGATACAACCATTGTACCTACAACAACACACATACAAGGACCCATCACAAGATCTCGTGCCAAACAACTTAACTATCAGGTACTTTCGTTTCTTGGAACTATTCCTCACATACATGAGAATATGATGCTGCTTAAATCAGATGTATTTCTTACTCTTAGGAATGATGGACCAAGCATGGATGAGAGGGACAAGCATTGGAGCATGGCCATGCATGGAGATGGCAGCAAGCATGTGATTATCCAAGAGAAGGCCATGGATGAAGATTTCAGAACTTTGAGGCCTCCATAATGAAGAAAGAAGGCTTGGACGAAATATTCAAGATCAATACTTTACGAATTCGTCTATAGCTTAATATGGTGCTGCGACACCTTTATTTTGGGCCAGGGCCATGTAATTTTCGCAGGATTTTAATTAGCCACTTTTTAGAGTCCGTATTTGAGGGGAAAAGGACTTTTAGGGTTGGATTCGGCCACCACTTCCATGGCTGGCCGAAACCCCACCTTTTCGCCCTTAAATACTCCCCATAGTCGACCCCCTAGACTCGGATTTTGTTTAGACATTAAGTTAGCCATAGTCGCAACTTCGCCAAGGCTCGAGCATCGCAGAGGCCTCTTGTACTTCGCACCTATTCAGGATCCCACCTCTTCAATAAAGCTTTCCTCTTAATTCCGCAATATCTTGATTGCAATATTGGTTCTTACTTGTTCTCGATTTCAGGTAGGAATTAAGACCCTCGCTGGTCAGGCTGATCGTGTTCCCACAGGATCGGTAACCTCCAGGAGATTGGCCTAGCGATTGCATTGGCGCTCGTGCTCGCACGTGTAGTCGGATCGTCAAGCCCGAACTCCACCCAAATCGACTATCTTCATCTCATCGAAAGATCGGACACCTTTGCCCTATCACACAAGTGAGTTCAAGATCGAACCTAGCTCGGATACCTTTGGCATGCTTTGCATCTTTCATGATGGCAAATTTCTCTTTCCTATGGTTTGATTGCAAGCATGTTGATGGTATATTCTCACCTTGTGACATTCATGTTTCTTTGCTATTGGATATTGATGCTTTGTGTGTTGCAACAAAAATGTTGAACAATTTCTCTTTCCGATGTTTTGTGTGCAACCATAATACCATTAAGAGCATGTATTGTCATGAGAGCTTTCAAGTATATCGTCTTGTTGTTGCAACAAACATAAGGACCACTTGCTCTTTCATATGGTTTGTTTGCAAACAAGTTGTTTTTGCCTCCGCTTGGGATACTCATATTCGCATGAAATTTGCGTTTGATGATTTGTGTGTGACATCCAACATGTTGAAAATTTTCTCTTACCAATGGTTGGTTTGCACACATAACGCTATTGTTTTGGATATGCTTCCTCATGTGTTTTTGCCAAACTCTCCTATTCTTGCATCAAAGATGTTGATGTATATGTTAGTCAATTGCTTTGCATGCCACCCTACTACGTTATATGAAGTTTTTGAGTTTCCATATTTGGAGGATGTTCAAACGATTTCCATGCACTTTGAACTTGCATATGCATTCCATTTGCTATCCTTGTATTGTGCTAATAGTGTTGTGAACAAGAATGGACATGCCACAAATGACATGCTCATCTATCACGCACGAAAATATTTTGCTTGGTCTTTATTGTGTGAAGGTACAAATGCATACGCGTCAACCTTTATGGACCGTGTGTTGACAAGAAGAATCAAAGAGAGTTACCTATGGCTACCCTTCATCGAGCTATATCTACAAGCTTAGGTGACTTCCTTCTACTAGAGGAGTCATGCTATAATCTTCATGAATTGGCTATGCTTTGAGTGTTGCTTCACTTTTGTTGTGAGGCTTCATGGAAGGTGAAGGAACATTTAAGTGTTATCAAGTCAATCTTCCCGAGGACGATTATATGGTGAACCCCAGGATCAAGAATGTCGCTCGACCTTGTCTACTTTGTGATGAGCATGTAGAGTCGAGGACGACTCTTTTTGAAGGGGGAGATGATGCAGCCTGACCTACGGTCGTTACTACAACAAGGTCTCCAACTTACACCAAGTCGTCATGGACTCCAAAGGTGAATTTGTTCCTCTATGCGAGCCCACTTCCTACCCTATTGAATGGTATACTACTTCATAATCTGTCCTATGGCCATGATAGGTTCACATTGACAAGTACGAAGGCAAGGGAGGAAGCCCAGAGCATCAAGCCCGATAAGACGGTGGCTTGGAAGAGAAGATGGAAGAAGGAAGGCGCCTGCAGTACTACCGCTCCCATCCGCGGTACTACCACGCCCCGGTACTACCGCCCAACATGACCGTTACTACCGGCCCATACAGAAGCCTACGCCATCGCCACTGGATGCACCGACACCGGCTTGCGGTACTACCGCCCGTGAGCAGTATTACCAGAAACCCAGACCGGTACTACCGGTGAAGCCCGGTACTACCAGACCCGAGGACCGGTACTACTGGTCATGAAAGTGCCTGCGCGCACCAGTTGGGCCACAACCCATGTATTACCTTTACTTACCTTTCCCCTAGTTTATTCCCAAACTACCCCTTGTTTAGTGGCTGACCTATAAATAGAGCCCCCACCCCTCATGTATCCCGGAGGCATAGATGATAGACTAAAGACAACCCCCATTGTGGAATCTCTAGTTTTGGCTCATCCCGTTTACCAAGGGGACCGACTATCGTCACCAGCCTCGATTGGACTTTGCATCACGCATCCATCGTTGTACACGGCCTTGGAGTTCGGTGTCTCGTCTCCAAGTTGTCAAGACCCTCCCCAAGGTGTTCTTCCCTCTCCGATGTGGATTTGAGGGAGAACGTTGACCAATCTTTCCTTGCGAGGATTCTATCGGACAGGTGGCCGCCGTTCGGAGCAATCGGCCTTATATCGTTTGAGTTTTGCGTTTGTTCATCGTGTTCTTCATGAGGTGTATGTTCGCTTCCGCTACTTTCTCCCTTTCCCGTTGCTTTCCCATCGATTTGACCACGAGATCCGTGAAGATCGGGCCACCCAAGAGGTTAACCCCTTTGCTGATGCAGCCCATCCTACGAACGCTACTACATCTACTCCTACTAGTTCCCTAAGTGGACCAATGACTCGCGCTCGAGCCAAACTCGTACAAGCTAAGGTTAACTCGCACTTTTCCTCGTGTGATTTTGATACTCCCTTGGATGGCTTGCTACTTCATACCCCAACTCTATGCATCCTCAGGTATGAAGGAACGGACCAAGGGAGCGGATCAACCATGACGGAAGAGACCAACAGCCCCAGCCCCGGTACCGGGATCCCAAGGCGGTATTACTGCATTACCAGCGGGCCGCTTGCTGCTCACAAGCGCACTCTAGAGGGATTCCACAGAATCACCAAGCCACCCAGCGTGATAGGGCAAAGGTGTCCGATCTTTCGATGAGATGGCGATAATCGATTTGGTGGAGTTCGGGCTTGACGTTCCGACTACACGTGCGAGTAGGAGCGCCAATGCAATCGCTAGGCCAATCTCCTGGAGGTTACCGATCCTGCGTGAACACGATCAGCCTGACCAACGAGGGTCTTAATTCCTACCTGAAATCGAGAACAAGTAAGAACTAATATTGCAATCAAGATATTGCGGATTAAGATGAAAGCTTTATTGAAAAGGTGGGATCCTGAATAGGTGCGAAGTACAAGAGGCCTCTGTGACGCTCGAGCCTTGGCGAAGTTGCTATGATGGCTAACTTAATGTCTAAACAAAATCCGAGTCTAGGGGGACGGCTATGGGGAGTATTTAAGGGCAAAAAGGTGGGGTTTCGGCCAGCCATGGAAGTGGTGGCCGAATCCAACCCTAGAAGTCCTTTTCCCCTCAAATACGGACTCTAAAAAGTGGCTAATTAAAATCCTGCGAAAATTACATGGGCCTGGCCCAAAATAAAGGTGTCGCAACACCATATTAAGCTATGGACGAATTCGTGAAGTATTGATCTTGAATATTTCGTCCAAGCCTTCTTTCTTCATTATGGTGGCCTCAAAGTTCTGAAATCTTCATCCGTGGCCTTCTCTTGGATCATCACACGCTTGCTGCCATCTCCATGCATGGCCATGCTCCAATGCTTGTCCCTCTCATCCATGCTTGGTCCATCATTCCTAAGAGTAAGAAATACATCTGATTGAGGCAGCATCATATTCTCATGTATGTGAGGAATAGTTCCAAGAACGGCGGCCACCGGTCCGATAGAATCCTCGCAAGGAAAGATCGGTCAACGTGCTCCCTCAAATCCACATCGGAGAGGGAAGAACACCTTGGGGAGGGTCTTGACAAGACGATACATCGAACTCCAAGGCCTTGTTCAACGATGGATGCGTGATGCAAAGTCCAATCGAGGTTGGTGACGATAGTCGGTCCCCTTGGTAAAGGGGATGAGGCAAAACTAGAGATTCCACAACGTGGGTTGTCTTTAGTCTATCATCTATGCCTAAGGGATACATGAAGGGGTGGGGGCTCTATTTATAGGCCAGCCACATAAACAGGGGTAGTTTAGGGATAAAACTAGGGTTTGGACGAGCTAGAGGGGTACATGGGACGAAGGCCCAGCTGGCGGCGTGCAGGCCCATCGTGTAGGCCGGAGACTCCGGTGTAGGGTCCGGAGACTCCGGTCTAGGCCGGAGACTCCGGTGTCGTCTCCGGAGTGGCGTACTGACTGTCCCCAGGTCGGATGCTGGGGTCGGTCCGGAGGTCGGTTCGGAGACTCCGGTGCGCAGGACCGGAGACTCCGGTGTAGGACGGAGACTCCGGTGGTTCAGCGTGGCTTCTTCCGCCTCCTCTTCCAAGCCTTCGTCTTGTCGGGCTTGATGTTCCGGACTTCCTCCCTTGACTCCATACTTGTCGGTGTGAACCTATCATGCATATGTGACGGAGTATGAAGTAGCATACCATTCAATAGGGTAGGAAGTGGGCTCGCATAGAGGAACGGATTCACCTTTGGAGTCCATGACGACTTGGCGTAAGTTGGAGACCATGATGTGGTAACGACCGTAGGTCGGGCTGCATCACATCCTTCTTGGTAAGCTCATTCAGCGGCGCGGCAATTGATCCAAAGTCTTTGACAAAGCGCCTATAAAAACCAGCGATGCCAAGAAAACTCCTCACTTGTGTGACCGTCTTGGGCTGCGGCCAATTCTCAATAGCTTCAATCTTGGCTGGATCCACTTCAATACCATGTGATGTAACAACATAGCCAAGAAACGCAACTCGATTGGTGCAAAAGGTGCACTTCTCAAGGTTACCAAACAAACGTGCATCACGTAAAGCATTGAAAACATCATGTAAATGGTCCAAATGATCCTCTAAAGATTTGCTATAAATCAGAATATCATTAGAGTAGACTACCACAAAACGTCCAATGAAAGCACGTAAAACTTCGTTCATTAATCTCATGAAAGTGCTAGGTGCATTAGTTAAACCAAACGGCATTACTAACCACTCATATAAACCGAACTTAGTTTTAAATGCTGTTTTCCATTCATCTCCTAATTTCATACGAATCTGGTGGTAACCACTACGCAAATCAACTTTAGAAAACATGGTAGAGCCACTCAATTCATCAAGCATGTCATCTAAACGTGGAATAGGATGACGATATCGAATAGTAATATTATTGATAGCTCTACAATCAGTACACATGCGCGAAGAACCATCTTTCTTAGGTACCAAAATAATAGGAACAGCACAGGGGCTAAGGGACTCACGAATATGATCTCTGTTGAGTAGTTCCTGAATTTGGCGTTGTATCTCCTTTGTCTCCTCTGGATTGGTTCTATATGGCGCGCGGTTGAGCAACGTGGCACCAGGAATTAGATCAATTTGGTGCTCAATTCCTCTAATAGGAGGTAGTCCGGTGGCGCTTTAGCGGAAAGACGCCCCTCATATTCTCGCAAAAGGTTAGCAATAGCGGGTGGCAAAGAAGGAGGCATATCCTCAAATGAAAACAAAACCTCTTTGCAGACAATTGCATAACATTGAGTATTGTTTACATCTAGTTCAGCAATATCAATTTTATTTGCAAGCATACATGGACTCTTCAAACAAATTTCAGTAGCATGTGTAGAATCAGATTTAGTGTTCTTTGGTGGTATAAAATCTGCAGCAACAATCTGATTCTCACTTTTATTTTTCTCCTCAGTTTTAGCTCTACTAGCTCTAGCAAGATCATCTTTTAAAATCTGTTCGGGAGTCATAGGTTTTAGACCAATTTTCTTTCCATCATACATAAGAGAATAGTTTTTGCCATTATGAATGATTCTCTATCAAATTGCCATGGTCTACCAAGTAACAAAGAACAAGCTTGCATAGGTACAACATCACAATCAACAAAATCAGAATATGTACCAATAGTAAAATGCACGCTGCATCGCTCTTGTTACCTTGATCTTGTAGAACTGTCAAACCATTGGATGTAATATGAATGTGGGCGTTGTCTTGGAAGCACAAGATTCTCTACCATGTCAACACCGCCAAATTATTACAACTCCTCCATCAATGATGATCGATAGCTCTTTCCTTGACAACACCACGGTTTGGAACAGGTTGTGGCGTTGATCTTGCTCAGATTTGCTCAATTGCACACTCAACACACGTTGTGTAATTAAGCTCTTGTATTGATCAGCAACTTCAGCCATTACCTCTCTCTCTTCATCAAGATCAATTGTTTCCATCTCGAGAAAAATAAGGGCTAGTGTATCTTCATCAAGTCACTCGCTGAATCAGATTGACCATCTTCTCGCATCATCACGTTGTACGTTGTGTTGTGCACTATCTCTCAATATGACCAAAACCCCAAAGACTTGCGGCATTGTATATCCTTTGTCTTACCCGTGGAAGCCATAGAAGATGCACTGAGCAGGAGCATTGGATGATGGTGGAGGAGCAGCTGGAAATCTTGTGGTGGTCTTGGATGTGGTAGTATGGTGGCGAATCACGAGGACGCCATTGATTGTCGGGATGTCCAAGTGGATGTGTGACCTGCAGAATTATTAGTCCTCCTCCATGGTGTTTGGCGATCCTGCACTTCACGCTCAGCTTTGCAAGCAAGATGAAACAAACGAGTGATAGAATTATATTCCTTATAATCTAAGATGTGCTGAATGTCCTTGTTTAATCCACCAAAGAAACGCAAGCATTTGTTCATTAGATTCAACAAGACCACAATCAAGCATCCCCGCTTGCAATTCCCGATAATACTCTTCTATAGAATTTTTCCCTTGCTCTAAACGTGTCGATTCTTTAGTAAATCACGTTGATAAGTGGGAGGTACAAAGCGAACACGCATAGCAGTTTTAAAGCAGTCCAAGTACTAGGAATAGTAGTAGGATTTAAACGACAATACTCAGACTACCAAAGGGAAGCAAATTTAGTAAATTCACATGTAGCAGCACTAACACGCATATTCTCAGGATATTTTAAGCATGCAAAACGTTGTTCTACTTCCATATCCCATGTAAGATATGCATCAGGATTATATTTACCCTCAAAAGATGGAATATTAAATTTAAGCTTTGCAACATGATCATCATCACGTACCGGTGGTCGAGCGTTGCGGTAATGTCGGACGGCCAGGTACTGTGGAGGTTGGTCAACCTCCTCGCCAAACAGATCGTTGTCGCCGGGTCGTAGTAGTACCCGCCGTCATCCCCAATGTCGGTAAAGCAGCAAGGCGGAAGTCCGAGGGCCGTCGGCGGTAGTGGCCGTCAGAGCGGCGGCAGCCGAACCAGCAATCCTGATGGTGGGGTTAACCTCTTGGGTGGCCCGATCTTCACGGATCTCGTGGTCAAATCGATGGGAAAACGAGGGGAAAGGGAGAAGGTAGCGGAAGCGAACACACACCTCGCGAAGAACACGATGAACACACGCAAAACTCACACGATACAAGGCCGATTGCTCCCGAACGGCGGCCACCGGTCCGATAGAATCCTCGCAAGGAAAGATTGGTCAACGTGCTCCCTCAAATCCACATCGGAGAGGGAAGAACACCTTGGGGAGGGTCATGACAACTTGGAGACGAGACATCGAACTCCGAGGCCTTGTTCAACGATGGATGCGTGATGCAAAGTCCAATCGAGGTTGGTGACGATAGTCGGTCCCCTTGGTAAAGGGGATGAGGCAAAACTAGAGATTCCACAATGGGGGTTGTCTTTAGTCTATCATCTATGCCTAAGGGATACATGAGGGGTGGGGGCTCTATTTATAGGCCAGCCACTAAACAAGGGTAGTTTGGGGATAAACTAGGCGAATAGGTAAGTAAAGGGGGATACATGGGCTATGGCCCAACAGGTGCGCGCAGGCACATACATGACCGGTAGTACCGGACTTGGGACTGGTAGTACCGGTCGCAACCGGTAGTGCCGCTCCGGGAACGGTAGTGCCGCTCCGGGAACGGTAGTACCGGACTTAGGACCGGTAGTACCGGTCGCAACCGGTAGTGCCGCTCTGGGACCGGTAGTACCGCTTGCGGTCCTGGAGCGTCAGTTGGAGCCGTCAGTAGCGAGCGGTAGAAGGGGGCGGTAGTACCGCTGACCGGTAGTACCGGTTCCACCGTAGTACCACGGGACTGAAATGCTGGTCTGTCTTCTTCCTCCTCCTCTTCCAAGCTTCCGTCTTGTCGGGCTTGATGCTCCGGGCTTCCTCCCTTGCCTCCGTACTGGTCGGTGTGATCCTATCATGCATATGTGACGGAGTATGAAGTAGCATACCATTCAATAGGGTAGGAAGTGGGCTCGCATAGAGGAACGGATTCACCTTTGGAGTCCATGACAACTTGGCGTAAGTTGGAGACCTTGATGTAGTAACGACCGTAGGTCAGGCTGCATCATCTCCCCCCCTTCAAAAAGAGTCGTCCTCGACTCTCCATGTCCATCACGAAGTAGAAGAGGTCGAAGGACATCCTTGGTCCTGGGGTTCACCATATAGTCGTCCTCAGGAAGATTGACTGGACAACACTTCAATGTTCTTTCACCTTCCATGAAGCCTACAAAGCGCATGACAAAAGCGAAGCAACACTCAAAGCGTAGCCAATTCATGAATATTATAGCATGAGTCCTCAAGTAGAAGGAAGTCACCTTAGCTTGTAGATATAGCTCAAAGAAGTGTTGGTAGTTGGTAGAGGTTCTTCTTGTCAACACGTAGTTGGTAGAGGTTGACGTGTATGCACTTGTACCTTCACACAACAAAGACCAAGCAAAATATTTTCGTGCGTGATAGAGGAGCATGCCAAATGTGGCATGTGCATTCTTCTTCACAACACTATTAGCAAAATGCATGTATAGCAAATGGGATGCATATGCAAGGTTAAAGTGCATGGAAATCGTTTGAACATCATCCAAATGTGGAAACTCAAAAACTCCATATAACGTAGTAGTGGGGCATTCAAAGCATTGGATCCAAATTTCAAACAACATCTTTGATGCAAGAATAGGAGAATTTGGCAAAAACACACAAGGAAGAATGTCCAAAGAAACATCATTATGTGTGCAAACCAACCATTGGAAAGAGAAATTGTTCAACATGTTGGATGTCACACACAAATCATCAAAAGCAAATTTCATGGGAGTATGGGTATCCCAAGTGGAAGCAAAAACGGCATGTTTGCAAACAAACCAAATGAAAGAGCAAGTGGTCCTTATGTTTGTTGCAACAACAAGACGAGATTCTTGGAAGCTCTCATGACAATACATGCTCTTAATGGAATTGTGGTTGCACAAAACATCGGAAAGAGAAAATGTTCAACATTTTTATTGCAACACACAAAGCATCATTATCCAAAAGCGAAGAAACATGAATGTCACAAGGTGAGATAATACCATCAACATGCTTGCAATCAAACCATAGGAAAGAGTAATTTGCCAACATGAAAGATGCAAAGCATGCAAAAGGTATCAGAGCTGGGTTCGCTCTTGAACTCACTTGTGGGATGCTCTCAAGAGCTCTTTTTGTCAACTCGTGCTCAACCGAGGTAGACATGATAATGCGGGTACCTACACACATCATACACAAAAGGAAGAATGTGTGTGCATGGTAGAGATACACATCATCCATCATGACGTATCTCTTCTTGTGCACATCACCATTAATGTCAATCAAGTATGAAATAGATGCATGGTGAGTATGCAAGCGGGGAACATGCTTATCATGGCAATCATCAAAATCTCCAAAAATTGAGAAAGCTATGGGGGCCATCTCATTGTAACACATATAATCAATATTATTGCAACCAAAACAAGTGAAATAGCAAGCATTCATCTTACCGCAAGCAACGGGAGAAATTGAATGACTAGCATGACAAGGCAAGTCCGAAGCAATTGGAGGATACACACAAGATGCATAGCATGCCATGTTTATGGCAGTGATATCGCAATCAAACAATTCCACATGATCAATATTATGCAAAGGCAAAGCATCACATGGGAATATGAGTGAAGCATATGTAATGTCACAAGTATCATCCATAACATGCATATCCTCACAATTCATCATGTCCACTAGTGGGATCATGGCATCATCAACACCCTTATTGTTACCTTGTTCATACCTCTCATATGAAGTGGGTGTTGTGGAAGTAGTGGCCTCCTTGTGGACGACTTCGTCTTCTTGATGTAGCCATGGAGTAGCATCATCTTCATGCACCATGTACATCTTCTCTAATTGAGGCATCATTGCTTCATGGTTTGGCGCGTCTTCCTCCATGGAACCTAGCACAACACAAGAGAACACACTAGAGGTAGAGGGTAAGTTGTTAGAATTCGAAATGGTCTCACTTGACCTATCAACTTCCACTCTCAACTCACTAGGAGTATCGCTCATGCCCTCCAAGTGGAAGCACTCAATCTCACATAAGGTGGAGTCACTCATGTCACTCTTGTTCTCACTCAAGTGGGCTAAGTGGCTCTCATACTCACATGGGATTGGTACCACATCATCACTCAAGCATATGGGGATAGGCTCGGTTTCCTCAACTCCATGCGCCTCCTTTGGTGAAGGGAAAATCCCATGCTCACCATTCTTGACCTTGTCGCCTCCAAGGTTGGATGCCATAAGATGGGCAGCATTGCTCGCCTCCATGGTCGAAGGGAAAATCCCATGCTCGACCGTCTTGTGGCCATCTTGTAGTAGTGGTGAAGGTAGGCTCATGCTATCCAACTTGGCGAAGTAGAGGTCTTCATTTTCCTCGTTCATGAGGTCTTCGAATGCAAGCGTAGTCGTTGAAGCTTGATGACGTGGACGAAGGCTTGCTCTTGGTGCCATTTTGGTGGTGGCACTAGTAGTTGAAGGTGCCTTGTGACGGTGTCGACGGAGGTCATTGGCGTGCCTTGCCGATGGTTGGTGTAGGTGGCGCACTTGGTTATCCACATGATGCTCGCGACGATGACCCTTGTCCTTGGCACTCTTCTTGGTGAGTTGTTGTAATGAGTGCAAAGCATCGTTAATCTTGGCGACCCTGCTCATTGTTTTGTCGAAGTCGTTGTCCATGTCCTTCTTGAAGTTGTGGAGGTCGCTCTCGAACTTGTCCATTTCATGGTGGACCTTGGCGCACTTGAGGTGTAGGCTCCGTCTTGGCCGGTGCGACTTGAGGAGCTTGTCTTTGTCGTGCTTGAAGTCGCCCATGCTTGGGGAGTCGTTGTTGTTGTAGCACTCCATGTCACCCAAGCATGTGGAGCCATTGTTGGCGTAGTGCTCCATCATGTTATCCATGCTTGTGGAGACATAGGCATGGTGGCTCATCGTGGATTCTTTATAGAAATCATCCTCGGTCCCGGAGTCCCTAGACATGCTTCACAAGACCAAGTGTTGTATATGGAAGTGGTAGAGGGTGTTAGGGACACAACGTCGAACCTTACTTTACCTTGGAAGATCGTATCGTGCAAGTGGCCACACTTGAGAGCAATAAACCAAGCAAAGTGAAGTTCACATGGAACACCAAAACCAACTGCCAACAAAAAAACAAACACACACAAGGCCTATGGTGGATAGGTATGGAAAGTGGCATGTCAAGAACCAATCCGAAATCAAGATGTTGTAATGACAAGTAAAGAACCACAATGATCACAAAGCAAAACAAGTCAATCCACAAGATAGGAAATATGTACAAGGAAACACACACGGTGGGATAAATGGGACTTGTGCGACGGAGAAAGTGAGCTAAGAACCAAATGATTACCTAGCGAAGACTAAAAGCTCATGTCACACAAGTACAAGGAGAGACGCTAGTTCGATTGCACAAAATTGGTGGGCTACAAGATATACACAATAAGTACCACCTATATGACGTTCATCGAGCTTGCGCTTCCTATTCTATGAGGCACATGTATATCTCTTTCTTTTTCTCTTTTCCTTTTTCTATTTTTTTCTTTTTCTTTCTATTTTCTTTTCACTTGCCTCTTCCTTGTGCCAACAACTATACAAGAGTACTATATGAGATAGCGCCCACAATGTTTGCTCGGAATCTACAAGGTATCAAATGTGCGTAGCCCAAGCAATCATAAGAGGAACTAGTCTCAATAGGTGTTTGTTGCTCGCAAAGATAGTGGGGTTCACAAAGGAATGCAAGTGGGGAGAAGTCGCGGAATGTTTATACCTTTCGTCGACGATCTTCACCCTTTATTGTTGGATTCCGCCTTGCTCACGGAGTTTGGATGGAGTAGATAGCATGAACAACGTGGATGATGATGTAGAGCTCCTTCTCCTCTTCGAAACGAGCTAAAGAACACCAAAATAAGAGTTCGAATGCAAAAGTTATGCTCAAAACGGTGAGCGGCTGAAATCTGGAAATCTGTTTTTTCTTTCTGTACTAGGCGGTAGTACCGGATTTTGGGCCCGGTAGTACCGCTGACCGGTAGTACCGGATTTTGGGACCGGTAGTACCGCTTGGTCCAGGGACGCCCAGATTTGAGGCGTTTTCGCGATTTTGGGATGATTTGGGCGGAAAATCTTCAAGAAAAACACCAAATCGACGGGGGAAATCAAAGAATTAGGCTATGGGAATGCAAAGGAAGGTAGATCAACAAGTTTAGCAAGTAATCCACGGATCAAAACCTACCAAAACACACTCAAATCATAGATCGATCCAAAACACGAATTGGGGATATTTTTGGTGAAATTTTCGAATTTATGGGGAAAAGACCAAATCGATGAGAAATCCGTGGCAACCAAAAGCTGCTGATACCAGATGATGGAGGGGTTAACCTCTTGGGTGGCTCGATCTTCACGGATCTCGTGGTCAAATCGATGGAAAAGCGAGGGGAAAGGGAGAAGGTAGCGGAAGCGAACACACACCTCGCGAAGAACACGATGAACACACGCAAAACTCACACGATACAAGGCCGATTGCTCCCGAACGGCGGCCACCGGTCCGATACAATCCTCGCAAGGAAAGATCGGTCAACGTGCTCCCTCAAAACCACATCGGAGAGGGAAGAACACCTTGGGGAGGGTCTTGACAACTTGGAGACGAGACATCGAACTCCAAGGCCTTGTTCAACGATGGATGCATGATGCAAAGTCCAATCGAGGTTGGTGACGATAGTCGGTCCCCTTGGTAAAGGGGATGAGGCAAAACTAGAGATTCCACAATGGGGGTTGTCTTTAGTCTATCATCTATGCCTAAGGGGTACATGAGGGGTGGGGACTCTATTTATAGGCCAGCCACTAAACAAGGGTAGTTTGGGGATAAACTAGGCGAATAGGTAAGTAAAGGGGGATACATGGGTTGTGGCCCAACAGGTGCGCGCAGGCACATACATGACCGATAGTAACGGACTTGATACCGGTAGTGCCGGTCGCAACCGGTAGTGCCGCTCCGGGACCGGTAGTACCGGACTTGGGACCGATAGTACCGGTCGCAACCGGTAGTGCCGCTCCGGGACCGGTAGTACCGCTTATGGTCTGGAGCGTCGATTGAGTCAAGATGGAAGCGGTAGAAGGGGGCGTAGTCACTGACCGGTAGTACTGTTCCCGACCGGTAGTACTGACTCGGCAGGCTGGTCTGTCTTCTTCCTCCTCCTCTTCCAAGCTTCCGTCTTGTTGGGCTTGATGCTCCGGGCTTCCTCCCTTGCCTCCGTACTGGTCGGTGTGAACCTATCATGCATTGGGACGGAGTATGAAGTAGCATACCATTCAATAGGGTAGGAAGTGGGCTCCCATAGAGGAACGGATTCACCTTTGGAGTCCATGATGACTTGGCGTAAGTTGGAGACCTTGATGTAGCAACGACCATAGGTTGGGCTTCATCAAGTCCGACCCGTGATCGGAATGTGCCGTGCCACAGGTGCGGGTGCGGGCAATCTGTTCAAAATCTCCTTGAACCGAGCGTCAAGCTTGGCGTTGAAGGATTTCTCGTGTCCATCGATCTTGTCGACAGCGTGGGTGAGCTTGGTGTCAAACTCCCCTAGGCGTGTATCCACGTCTTCAGCGCGACTGACCAAGAGCTCGGAGAAGTGGGCATGTAGTTCTTCGTTCGTCATTGTGGCAGGGTTCCTCGAAGTATCTGTCATGGTTAGTCCTTTAAAAAGCACAGGTATATACTACGGAAATATGGTGGAAGGCACGCGTAATCCGTCAAGCAATATACGAAGCTCTTACAAGTTCTTACCAAACAGCAGGAAAAGGCGATGTGTAACCGCGAGGATCAGTGGGTCCATAGATTGAACCGAGCGATTACCGGGAGTCGAGACACCGCACGTGCAGAATATCTGTGGAGCTCTGGGAAGGCTTAGCAAAGGGGTTAGCAATTATCAAAACAGCAATGCAAAAGTTGAAAGAATGCTCAACGACGGTACTGTGCTGGTCCTAGGCTAGACCGTACTAGAGACGCGAGCCTAGATCACCAACGATGTCACGACGCGACACAACAAGCAATGTATGATGATATGGCACCCTGAAAAGCGAAACGAGATGCGGAAAATCACTATGATGGTGATTGTCTAAAACTGATCTACGGGGTCTAAAAATAGGTTAGCCCCAAAAAAAATTTCGAAATTTTTCTATTATGCTTCGGAAAGCGCGCAGACGCCAAAAAAATGTCGCTATAACGGCCGATGGAGAAAAGTGATCCCCGGGGTCGAAAAACAGTATAGCCAGAATTTTTTTTTTTGCTCTCCTTCTGGACTTACGACCGAACTCTGAGATCGACACGGACTTTAGCTTAACACGGAAACAACAAAGAAGGAAAGTAAAAAGAAATAACTAGGAAACAATAAATCAACTCGGACTCGTGCCGCGACAGGATAGGTGATCGGATCCGTGTCGCGGTAGGAAGGCGGTGGCGGAGTGTTAGGGTTTATGGTGGCTGGGTGTATGGCGGCGGAATATGGTGGCTGTGATCTGCGAGGGTGGCGGTGACTACTATGATCAGAACTCGAAACTCTACGGGACGAGACACTAAGACCAGCAACTTGACGCGACGATGCAGACACAAATTTAACAATGCAAAACTGAAAAGATAATGCAAGGCGTAGATTGGTGATGGGATGGATCTAAACTCTAACTGTGTTTTTGGCTTTTTCGTGGGTTATAGGTAAAAACAGATCTAATCTATGAAAACAGTAAAATCTCACCGAGCAACCTGAAATCTGATACCACTTGATAGGGCAAAGGTGTCCGATCTTTCGATGAGATGGCGATAATCGATTTGGTGGAGTTCGGGCTTGACGATCCGACTACACGTGCGAGCACGAGCGCCAATGCAATCGCTAGGCCAATCTCCTGGAGGTTACCGATCCTGCGGGAACACGATCAGCCTGACCAGTGATATGGACATCCCTTCTATTGATACAACCGTTGTACCTACAACTACACACATACAAGGACCCATCACAAGATCTCGTGCCAAACAACTTAACTATCAGGTACTTTCATTTCTTGGAACTATTCCTCAAATACATGAGAATATGGTGCTGCCTAAATCAGATGTATTTCTTGCTCTTAGGAATGATGGACCAAGCATGGATGAGAGGGACAAGCATTGGAGCATGGCCATGCATGGAGATGGCAGCAAGCATGTGATGATCCAAGAGAAGGCCACGGATGGAGATTTCAGAACTTTGAGGCCACCATAATGAAGAAAGAAGGCTTGGACGAAATATTCAAGATTAATACTTCACGAATTCGTCCATAGCTTAATATGGTGCTGCGACACCTTTATTTTGGGCCAGGCCCATGTAATTTTCGCAGGATTTTAAATAGCCACTTTTTAGAGTCCGTATTTGAGGGGAAAAGGACTTCTAGGGTTGGATTCGGCCACCACTTCCATGGCTGGCCGAAACCCCACCTTTTCCTCCTTAAATACTCCCCATAGCCGTCACCCTAGACTCGGATTTTGTTTAGACATTAAGTTAGCCATCGTAGCAACTTCGCCAAGGCTCGAGCGTCGCAGAGGCCTCTTGTACTTCGCACCTATACAAGATCCCACCTTTTCAATAAAGCTTTCCTCTTAATCCACAATATCTTGATTGCAATATTGGTTCTTACTTGTTCTTGATTTCAGGTAGGAATTTGATGGAGGGGTTAACCTCTTGGGTGGCCCGATCTTCACGGATCTCGTGGTCAAATCGATGGGAAAGCGAGGGGAAAGGGAGAAGGTAGCGGAAGCGAACACACACCTCGCGAAGAACACGATGAACACACGCAAAACTCACACGATACAAGGCCGATTGCTCCCGAACGGCGGCCACCGGTCCGATAGGATCCTCGCAAGGGAAGAACGGTCAACGTGCTCCCTCAAATCCACATCGGAGAGGGAAGAACACCTTGGGGAGGGTCTTGACAACTTGGAGACGAGACATCGAACTCCAAGGCCTTGTTCAACGATGGATGCGTGATGCAAAGTCCAATCGAGGTTGGTGACGATAGTCGGTCCCCTTGGTAAAGGGGATGAGGCAAAACTAGAGATTCCACAATGGGGTTTTTCTTTAGTCTATCATCTATGCCTAAGGGGTACATGAGGGGTGGGGGATCTATATATAGGCCATCCACATAAACAGGGGTAGTTTGGGGATAAACTAGGCGAATAGGTAAGTAAAGGGGAATACATGGGCGGTGGACCAACTAGTGCACGCAGGCACTGTCATGAGCGGTAGTACCGGACTTGGGACCGGTAGTACCGCTTGCGGTCTTGGGGCTTCTGTTGGCGTCGTCTGTTGGGAGTGGTAGTCGGGGGCGGTAGTACCGGTCGCCGGATCCGGTAGTACCGCCGAAGACAGAGAGCATTTGGTGATCTGTCTTCTTCCGCCTCCTCTTCCAAGCCTCCATCTTGTCGGGCTTGATGCTCCGGGCTTCCTCCCTTGCCTCCGTACTTGTCAATGTGAACCTATCATGCATATGTGAGGGAGTATGAAGTAGCATACCATTCAATAGGGTAGGAAGGGGGCTCGCATAGAGGAACGGATTCACCTTTGGAGTCCATGACGACTTGGCGTAAGTTGGAGACCAAGATGTGGTAACGACCGTAGGTCGGGCTACATCAGAATTAAGACCCTTGCTGGTCAGGCTGATCGTGTTTCCGCAGGATTGGTAACCTCCCGGAGATTGGCCTAGCGATTGCATTGGCGCTCGTGCTCGCACGTGTAGTCGGATCGTCAAGCCCGAACTCCACCAAATCGATTATCTTCATCTCACCGAAAGATCGGACACCTTTGCCCTATCAAGTGGTATCAGATTTCAGGTTGCTCGGTGAGATTTTACAGTTTTCGTAGATTAGATCTATTTTTACCTATAACCCACGAAAAAGCCAAAAACACAGTTAGAGTTTAGATCCATCCCATAACCAATCTACGCCTCGCATTATCTTTTCAGTTTTTGCATTGTTGAATTTGTGTCTACATCGTCGCGTCGAGTTGCTGGTCTTAGTGTCTCGTCCCTTAGAGTTTCGAGTTCTGATCATAGTAGTCACCGCCACACTCACCGATCACCGCCACCATATTCCGCCACCATATTCCGCCGCCATACACCCAGCCACCATAAACCCTAATACTCCGCCACCGCCTTCCTACCGCGACACAGATCCGATCAGTTTTCCTGCCGCGGCACGAGTCCGAGTTGAGTTATTGTTCCTAGTTATTTCTTTTTACTTTCCTTCTTTGTTGTTTCTGTGTTCAGCTAAAGTCCGTGTCGAGCTCAAAGTCCGTGTCGAGCTCAGAGTCAGGTCGTAAGTCCAGAAGGAGAGCAAAAAAAAAAGTCTGAAACCGCCTCCGATTTTTTTTTCTGGCTATACTGTTTTTCGACCCCGGGGATCACTTTTCTCCATCGGACGTTATAGCGACATTTTTTTGGCGCCTGCGCGCTTTCCGGAGCATAATACAAAAATTTCGAAAAAAAGATTGGGGCTATACTGTTTTTAGACCCCGTAGATCAGTTTTAGACACTCGCCATCATACATTGCTTGTTGTGTCGCGGCATGACATCGTTGGTGATCTAGGCTCGCGTCTCTAGTACAGTCTAGCCTAGGACCAGCACAGTACCGTCGGTGAGCATTCTTTCAACTTTTGCATTGCTGTTTTGATAATTGCTAACCCCCTTTGCTAAGCCTTCCTAGAGCTCCACAGATATTCTCCACGTGCGGTGTCTCGACTCCTGGTAATCGCTTGGTTCAATCTCTGGACCCACTGATCCTCGCGGTTGCACATCGCCTTTTCCTGCTATTTGGTAAAAACTTGTAAGAGCTTCGTATATTGCTTGACGGATTACACGTGACTTCCACCATCTTTCCGTAGTATATACCTGTGCTTTTTAAAGGACTAACCATGACAGATACTTCGCGGAACCCTGCCACAATGACGAACGAAGAACTACATGCCCACTTCTCCGAGCTCTTGGTCAGTCGCGCTGAAGACGTGGATACACGCCTAGAGGAGTTTGACACCAAGCTCACCAATGCCATGGACAAGATCGATGGACTCGAGAAATCCTTCAACGCCAAGCTTGATGCTCGGTTCAAGGAGATTTGAAGATTGCACCTACCAGACTTTCCACCGGCGCGCCAGCATTGATCCGCATCACGTCGGCTGATGGTTGATCGCCGCAAAGACTACCGGCTGCGGCCGACGCACTCAGACTTCCGCCAAGGCTGCTGCATGACGTTAGATGCATTTAACGGTACTACTCGACCCGACGACGATGATCTGTTTGACGAGGAGGTTGAACAACATCCACGGTACCGCTAGCCGTCCCGACATTACTACCAAGCAACGCTTCGACCACGATGCGTGATGATGATCATGTTGCAAAGCTTAAATTAAATATTCCATCTTTTGAGGGTAAATATAATCCTGATGCATATCTTACATGGGAGATGGAAGTAGAACAACGTTTTGCATGTTTAAAATATCCTGAGAATATGCGTGTTAGTGCTGCTACATGTGAATTCACTAAATTTGCTTCTCTTTGGTGGTCTGAGTATTGTCGTTTAAATCCTACTACTATTCCTAGTACTTGGACTGCTTAAAAACTGCTATACGTGTTCGTTTTGTATCTCCCACTTATCAACGTGATTTACTAAAGAATCTGACATGTTTAGAGCAAGGGAAAAAATCTGTAGAAGAGTATTATCAGGAATTGCAAACGGGGCTGGTTCGGTGTGGTCTTGTTGAATCTAATGAACAAATGCTTGCACGTTTCTTTGGTGGATTAAACAAGGGCATTCAGCACATATTAGATTATAAGGAATATAATTCTATCACTCGTTTGTTTCATCTTGCTTGCAAAGCTGAACGTGAAGTGCAGGATCGCCAACCACCTTGGAGGAGGACTAATAATTCTGCAGGTCGCACATCCACTTGGACATCCCGACAATCAGCGCCTCCTTCTCGTGATTCGCCACCAGCTACTACCACATCCAAGGCTACCATAAGATTTCCAGCTGCTCCTCCACCATCATCCAATGCTCCTGCTCGTAGTGCATCTTCTATGGCTTCCACGGGTAAGACAAAGGATATACAATGCCGCAAGTGCTGGGGTTATGGTCATATTGAGAGAGAGTGCACAACACAACGTGTGATGATGGTGCGGGAGGATGGTCAATACGATTCAGCGAGTGACTTTGATGAAGATACATTAGCCCTTATTTCTGCTCGAGATGGAGACAATTCTGACACTAATGAAGAGACAGAGGTAATGGGAGTTGAAGCTGCTAATCAATACAAGAGTTTAATTACACAACGTGTGTTGAGTGTGCAATTGAGCAAATCTGAACAAGATCAACGCCACAACCTGTTCCAAACACGTGGTGTTGTCAAGGAAAGAGCTATACGGATCATCATTGATGGAGGGAGTTGTAATAATCTGGCTAGTGTTGACATGGTAGAGAAGCTTTCCCTTCCAACAAGACAACGCACACATTCATATTACATCCAATGGTTTGAGAGTTCTCGCAAGATCAATGTAACAAGAACGGTATGCGTGCATTTTAGTATTGGTACATATTCTGATTTTGTTGATTGTGATGTTGTACCTATGCAAGCTTGTTCTTTGTTACTTGGTAGACCATGGCAATTTGATAGAGAATCTGTTCATAATGGCAAAACTAATCACTATTCTCTTATGCATGATGGAAAGAAAATTGGTCTAAAACCTATGACTCTCGAACAGATTTTAAAAGATGATCTTGCTAGAGCTAGTAGAGCTAAAACTGAGGAGAAAAATAAAAGTGAGAATCAGATTGTTGCTGCAGATTTTGTACCACCAAAGAACACTAAATCTGATTCTACACATGCTACTGAAATTCGTTTGAAGAGTCCATGTATGCTTGCAAACAAAATTGATATTGCTGAACTAGATGTAAACAATACTCAATGTTATGAAATTGTCTGCAAAGAGGTTTTGTTTTCATTTGAGGATATGCCTCCTTCTTTGCCACCCGCTATTGCTAACCTTTTGCAGGAATATGAGGACGTCTTTCCCGCTGAGCTGCCACCAGGACTACCTCCTATTAGAGGAATTGAGCACCAAATTGATCTAATTCCTGGTGCTACGTTGCCCAACCGTTCGCCATATAGAACCAATCCAGAGGAGACAAAGGAGATACAACGCCAAATTCAGGAACTACTCGACAGAGATCATATTCGTGAGTCCCTTAGCCCCTGTGCTGTTCCTATTATTTTGGTACCTAAGAAAGATGGTTCTTCGCGCATGTGTAATGATGGTAGAGCTATCAATAATATTACTATTCCATATCGTCATCCTATTCCACGTTTAGATGACATGCTTGATGAATTGAGTGGCTCTACCATGTTTTCTAAAGTTGATTTGCGTAGTGGTTACCACCAGATTCATATGAAATTAGGAGATGAATGGAAAACCGCATTTAAAACTAAGTTCGGTTTATATGAGTGGTTAGTAATGCCGTTTGGTTTAACTAATGCACCTAGCACTTTCATGAGATTAATGAACGAAGTTTTACGTGCTTTCATTGGACGTTTTGTGGTAGTCTACTTTGATGATATTCTGATTTATAGCAAATCTTTAGAGGATCATTTGGACCATTTACGTGCTGTTTTCAATGCTTTACGTGATGCACATTTGTTTGGTAACCTTGAGAAGTGCACCTTGTGCACCAATCGAGTTGCGTTTCTTGGCTATGTTGTTACATCACAGGGTATTGAAGTGGATCCAGCCAAGATTGAAGCTATTGAGAATTGGCCGCAGCCCAAGACGTTCACACAAGTGAGGAGTTTTCTTGGCCTCGCTGGTTTTTATAGGTGCTTTGTCAAAGACTTTGGATCAATTGCCGCGCCGCTGAATGAGCTTACCAAGAAGGATGTGCCCTTTGTTTGGGGCGATGCACAACAACAGGCCTTCGTCATATTGAAAGATAAGCTAACACATGCTCCCTTACTCCAACTTCCTGATTTTACTAAGACTTTTGAGCTTGAATGTGATGCTAGTGGAATTGGTTTGGGAGGGGTGTTATTACAAGAGGGAAAACCTGTTGCATATTTTAGCGAGAAATTGAGTGGGGCTAGTCTGAACTATTCTACTTATGATAAAGAATTATATGCGTTGGTTCGGACATTAGAAACTTGGCAACATTATCTATGGCCTAAGGAATTTGTTATTCATTATGATCATGAATCTTTGAAGCATATTCATAGTCAAGCTAAGTTGAATCGTCATGCAAAGTGGGTTGAATTTATTGAGTCTTTTCCTTATGTTATCAAACACAAAAGGGTAAAGATAATATTATTGCTGATGCTTTGTCGCTACTGCTTATGCTTTGTTATCTCAACTTGACTTCAAAATATTTGGATTGGAAACTATTAAGGAACAATATGTGCATGATGCTGAATTTAAAGATGTGTTGCAGAATTGTAGAGATGGTAGAACTTGGAACAAGTTCATCTTCAATGATGGATTTGTGTTCCGTGCTAACAAACTATGCATTCCAGATAGTTCGTTCGTCTTTTGTTGTTACTGAGGCGCATGGAGGAGGATTGATGGGACACTTTGGTGTCAAGAAGACGGAGGATGTTCTTCTGCACACTTCTTTTGGCCCGTATCGTCGAGATGTTGAGAGATTTGTGGCACGCTGCACTACTTGTCAAAAAGCTAAGTCTCGCCTTAATCCACATGGTTTATATATGCCTCTTCCTGTTCCTAGTGTTCCTTGGGAGGATATTTCTATGGACTTTGTTTTGGGATTGCCACGAACACAGAAGGGGAGGGATAGTATTTTTGTTGTTGTGGATCGGTTTTCTAAGATGGCACACTTTATTCCTTGTCATAAAACGGATGATGTTGCGCATATTGCTGATTTATTCTTTCGTGAAATTGTTCGTTTGCATGGTGTGCCAAATACTATTGTCTCTGATCGTGATACTAAATTTCTTAGCCACTTTTGGAGATGTTTATGGGCTAAGTTGGGGACTAAATTTCTCTTTAGTACTACATGTCATCCCCAAACTGATGGTCAAACTGAAGTAGTAAATAGAACTTTGTCTACTATGTTGCGGGCTGTTTTAAAGAAGAACTTAAAATTGTGGGAAGAGTGTTTACCTCATATAGAATTTGCTTATAATCGTTCGTTGCATTCTACCACAAAGATGTGCCCATTTGAGATTGTGTATGGTTTTGTTCCTCGTGCACCTATTGATTTATTGCCTTTACCTTCTTCGGTGCAACATAATTTGGATGCTACACAACGCGCTGAATTGATATGAAACTTGCATAAGACTACTAAAGATAACATTGAACACATGAATGCTAAGTATAAACTTCTTTGGGGATAAAGGGAGAAAGCATGTTGTGTTTGATGTTGGCGATCTTGTTTGGTTACATTTGCGTAAAGATCGTTTTCCTGATTTACGCAAGTCTAAGTTAATGCCACGTGCTGCTGGTCCCTTTAAGGTGTTAGAGAAAATAAATGATAATGCATATAAACTTGAGTTGCCTGCAGACTTTGGTACGGTTAGTCCTACGTTTAACATTGCAGATTTGAAGCCTTACTTTGGTGAGGAAGATGAGATTGCGTCGAGGACGATTTCAATTCAAGAAGGGGAGCATGATGTGGACATCCCTACTATTGATACAACCGTTGTACCTACAGCAACACACATACAAGGACCCATCACAAGATCTCGTGCCAAACAACTTAACTATCAGGTACTTTCGTTTGTAGGAACTATTCCTCACATACATGAGAATATGATGCTGCCTAAATCAGATGTATTTCTTACTCTTAGGAATGATGGACCAAGCATGGATGAGAGGGACAAGCATTGGAGCATGGCCATGCATGGAGATGGCAGCAAGCATGTGATGATCCAAGAGAAGGCCACGGATGAAGATTTCAGAACTTTGAGGCTTCCCTAATGAAGAAAGAAGGCTTGGACGAAATATTCAAGATCAATACTTTACGAATTCGTCCATAGCTTAATATGGTGCTGCGACACCTCTATTTTGGGCCAGGCCCATGTAATTTTCGCAGGATTTTAATTAGCCACTTTTTAGAGTCCGTATTTGAGGTGAAAAGGACTTTTAGGGTTGGATTCGGCCACCACTTCCATGGCTGGCCGAAACCCCACCTTTTCGCCCTTAAATACTCCCCATAGCCGACCCCATAGACTCGGATTTTGTTTAGACATTAAGTTAGCCATAGTCGCAACTTCGCCAAGGCTCGAGCGTCGCAGAGGCCTCTTGTACTTTGCACCTATTCAGGATCCCACCTCTTCAATAAAGCTTTCCTCTTAATTCCGCAATATCTTGATTGCAATATTGGTTCTTACTTGTTCTCGATTTCAGGTAGGAATTAAGACCCTCGCTGGTCAGGCTGATCGTGTTCCCGCAGGATCGGTAACCTCCAGGAGATTGGCCTAGCGATTGCATTGGCGCTCGTGCTCGCACGTGTAGTCGGATCGTCAAGCCCGAACTCCACCAAATCGAATATCTTCATCTCATCGAAAGATCGGACACCTTTGCCCAATCAATTTCTATTTCTAACAACTTACCCTCTACCTCTAGTGTGTTCTCTTATGTTGTGCTAGGTTCCATGGATGAAGACGCGCCAAGCCATGAAGCAATGATGCCTCAATTTGAGAAGAGGTACATGGTGCATGAAGATAATGCTACGCCATGGATACATCAAGAAGATGAAGTCGTCCACAAGGAGGCCACTACTTCCACAACACCCACTTCATATGAGAGGTATGAACAAGGTAACAATAAGGGTGTTGATGATGCCATGATCCCACTAGTGGACATGATGAATTGTGAGGATATGCATGCTATGGATGATACTTGTGACGTTACATATGCTTCATCCACTTTCCCATGTGATGATTTGCCTTTGCATAATATTGATCATGTGGAATTGTTTGATTGCGATATCATTGCCATAAACAAGCCATGCTATGCATCTTGTGTGTATCCTCCAATTGCTTTGGACTTGCCTTGTCATGCTAGTCATTCAATTTCTCACAAGTTGACAAAAAGAGCTCTTGAGAGCATCCCACAAGTGAGTTCAAGATCGAACCCAGCTCTGATACCTTTTGCATGCTTTGCATCTTTCATGTTGGCAAATTGCTCTTTCCTATGGTTTGATTGCAAGCATGTTAATGGTATTATCTCCCCTTGTGACATTCATGTTTCTTTGCTTTTGGATAATGATGCTTTGTGTGTTGCAAAAAAAAATGTTGAACATTTTCTCTTTCCGATATTTTGGGTGCAACAACAATTCCATTAAGAGCATGTATTGTCATGAGAGCTTCCAAGAATCTCATCTTGTTGTTGCAACAAACATAAGGACCACTTGCTCTTTCATTTGGTTTGTTTGCAAATATATTGTTTTTGCTTCTGCTTGGGATACTCATATTCCCATGATATTTACTTTCGATGATTTGTGTGTGACATCCAACATGTCGAGCAATTTCTCTTTCCAATGGTTGGTTTGCACACATAATGATGTTGCTTTGGACATTCTTCCTTGCGTGTTTTTGCCGAATTCTCCTATACTCGCATCAAGGACGTTGATCAAAATTCTAGTCAATTGCCTTGAGTGCCACACTAAAACATTTTATGGAGTTTTTGAGTTCCCACATTTGGATGATGTTCAAACGCTTTCCATGCACATTGACCATGCATATGCATCCCGTTTGCTATACTTGAGTTGTGCTAATCGTGTTGTGAACAAGAATGGACATGCCACAAATGACATGCTCCTCTATCACACACAAACATATGTTGCTTGGTCTTTGTTGTATGAAGGTACAAATGCATACACGTCAACCTCTATGGACTATATGTTGACACACGTAATGATGTTTCTTTGGACATTCTTCCTTGTGTGTTTTTGCCGAATTCTCCTATTCTAGCATCAAGGACGTTGATAAAAATTCTAGGCAATTGCCTTGAGTGCCGCACCAAGACATTACATGGAGTTTTTGAGTTCCCACATTTGGATGATGTTCAAATGATTTCCATGCATTTTGACCTTGCATATGCATTCCATTTGCTATACTTGTATTGTGCTAATAGTGTTGTGAACAAGAATGGACAAGCCACAAATGACATGCTCCTCTATCACACACAAACATATTTTGCTTGGTATTTGTTGTATGAAGGTACAAATGCATACACGTCAACCTCTACCAACCATGGGTTGACAAGAAGAAACTAAGAGAGTTACCTATGGCTACCTGATGGAGGGGTTAACCTCTTGGGTGGCCCGATCTTCACGGATCTCGTGGTCAAATCGATGGGAAAGCGAGGGGAAAGGGAGAAGGTAGCGGAAGCGAACACACACCTCGCGAAGAACACGATGAACACACGCAAAACTCATACGATACAGGGCCGATTACTCCCGAACGGCGGCCACCGGTACGATAGAATCCTCACAAGGAAAGACCGGTCAACGTGCTTACTCAAATCCACATCGGAGAGGGAAGAACACCTTGCGGAGGGTCTTGACAACTTGGAGACGAGACAATGAACTCCAAGGCCTTGTTCAACGATGGATGCGTGATGCAAAGTCCAATCGAGGTTGGTGACGATAGTCGGTCCCCTTGGTAAAGGGGATGAGGCAAAACTAGAGATTCCACACAAGGGGGTTGTCTTTAGTCTATCATCTATGCCTAAGGGATACATGAGGGGTGGGGGATCTATTTATAGGCCAGCCACTAACAACGGGGTAGTTTGGGGATAAACTAGGCAAAAAGGTAAGTATAGGGAATATTCCAGGGCATGAAACCCAGATTCGCGCGCAGGCAAGAAATTCTGGCGGTGAATCCGGTCGCGCCGCATGTGGTGCCGGAATTTCCGGTCGTCGCCGGTTATTCCGGTCGCGCACCGGAACGGTAGACAGAGAGTGATTCCGGTGGTAGGTCCGGTCAACCGAGTGTCGCTGGATTTCAGCAGTGCGTCCGTTCACGGTCTTTGCCTCCGGGATTCAGCGGTGTGGCTCACGGTTACATCGCCGATTCCAGCTGGAGCTTCTGGCATCTCCTCTTCCAAGCCTCCGTCTTATCGGACGCGAATCCTCGGTCTTCCTCCCTCGTCTTCGTACTCGTCGGTGTGAACCTATCATGGTCATAGGATGGAGAATGAAGTAGTATACCATTCAATAGGGTAGGAACTGGGCTCGCATAGAGGAATGGATTCACCTTTGGAGTCCATGACGACTTGGTGTAAGTTTCAGAACATGATGTGGTAACGACCGTAGGTCGGGCTACATCAGCTCCCCCCCCTTCAAAAAGAGTCGTCCTCGACTCTACATGCTCATCACAAAGTAGAAGAGGTCGAGAGACCTTCATGATCCTGGGGTTCACCATATAGTCGCCCTCGGAAAGATTGACTTGCCAACACTTCAATGTTCCTTCACCTTCCATGAAGACCTCTACTTCGCCAAGTTGGCTGAGTTCGGCAAGAGGATGTCTACACTCCAAGATGGAGGAAGCCAAGGCCACATATGTGATGAAGTCGATCTGAGCACCTGTCTCGACAACACCATGAGCCTACTTCCACCACTACTCCGAGATGGCCACAAGACGGTCGAGCATGGGATTTTCCCTTCGACCATGGAGGCGAACGATGATGCCCCTCATATGGAATCCAATCTTGGAGGCGACAAGGTCAAGAATGGTGAGCATGGGATTTTCCCTTCACCAAAGGAGGCGCATGGAGTTGAGGAAACCGAGCCTATCCCTATATGCTTGAGTGATGATGTGGTACCAATCCCATGTGAGTATGAGAGCCACTTATCGCACTTGAATGAGAACAAGAGTGAGAGGAGTGACTCCACCTTATGTGAGATAGAGTGCTTCCACTTGGAGGGCATGAGCGATACTCCTGGTGAGTTGAGAGTGGTAGTTCATAGGTCAAGTGAGACCATTTCGATTTCTAACAACTTACCCTGTACCTCTAGTGTGTTCTCTTGTGTTGTGCTAGGTTCCATGGAGGAAGACGCGCCAAGCCATGAAGCAATGATGCCTCAATGGGAGAAGATGTACATGGTGCACAAAGATGATGCTACGCCATGGCTACATCAAGAAGACGAAGTCGTCCACAAGGAGACCACTACTTCCACAACACCCACTTCATCTGAGAGGTATGAACAAGGTAACAATAAGGGTGTTGATGATGTCATGATCCCACTAGTGGACATGATGAATTGTGAGGATATGCATGCTATGGATGATACTTGTGACATTACATATGCTTCATCCACATTCCCATGTGATGCTTTGTCTTTGCATAATATTGATCATGTGGAATTGTTTGATTGCGATATCATTGCCATAAACATGACATGCTATGCATCTTGTGTGTATCCTCCAATTGCTTCGGACTTGTCTTGTCATGCTAGTCATTCAATTTCTCCCGTTGCTTGCGATAAGATGAATGCTTGCTATTTCACTTGTTTTGCTTGCAACAATATTGATCATATGCGTTATAATGAGATGGCCCCCATAGCTTTCTCAATTTTTGGAGATTTTGATGATTGCCATGATAAGCATGTTCCCCACTTGCATACTCACCATGCATCTATGTCATACTTGATTGACATTAATGGTGATGTGCACAAGAAGAGATACGTCATGATGGATGATGTGTATCTCTACCATGCACACACGTTCTTCCTTTGGTGTATGATGTGTGTAGGTACCCGCACAAGAATGTGAACCTCGGTTGTGCACGAGTTGACAAAAGGAGCTCTAGAGAGCATCCCACAAGTGAGTTCAAGATCGAACCCAGCTCTGATACCTTTTGCACGCTTTGCATCTTTCATGTTGACAAATTGCTCTTTCCTATGGTTTGATTGCAAGCATGTTGATGGTATTATCTCACCTTGTGACATTCATGTTTCTTTGCTTTTGGATATTGATGCTTTGTGTGTTGCAACAAAAATATTGAACAATTTCTCTTTCCGATGTTTGTGTGCAACCATAATGCCATTAAGAGCATGTATTGTCATGGGAGCTTCAAAGAATCTCGTCTTGTTGTTGTAACAAACATAAGTACCACTTGCTCTTTAATTTGGTTTGTTTGCAAACGTGTTGTTTTTGCTTCCGCTTGGGATACTCATATTCCTATGATATTTGCTTTTGATGATTTGTGTGTGACATCCAACATGTCAAACAATTTCTCTTTCCAATGGTTGGTTCACACACGTAATGATGTTTCTTTGGACATTCTTCCTTGTGTGTTTTTGCCGAATTCTCCTATTCTAGCATCAAGGACGTTGATAAAAATTCTAGGCAATTGCCTTGAGTGCCGCACCAAGACATTACATGGAGTTTTTGAGTTCCCACATTTGGATGATGTTCAAATGATTTCCATGCATTTTGACCTTGCATATGCATTCCATTTGCTATACTTGTATTGTGCTAATAGTGTTGTGAACAAGAATGGACATGCCACAAATGACATGCTCCTCTATCACACACAAACATATTTTGCTTGGTATTTGTTGTATGAAGGTACAAATGCATACACGTCAACCTCTACCAACCATGGGTTGACAAGAAGAAACTAAGAGAGTTACCTATGGCTACCTGATGGAGGGGTTAACCTCTTGGGTGGCCCGATCTTCACGGATCTCGTGGTCAAATCGATGGGAAAGCGAGGGGAAAGGGAGAAGGTAGCGGAAGCGAACACACACCTCGCGAAGAACACGATGAACACACGCAAAACTCACACGATACAAGGCCGATTACTCCCGAACGGCGGCCACCGGTCCGATAGAATCTTCGCAAGGAAAGATCGGTCAACGTGCTTCCTCAAATCCACATCGGAGAGGGAAGAACACCTTGCGGAGGGTCTTGACAACTTGGAGACGAGACAATGAACTCCAAGGCCTTGTTCAACGATGGATGCGTGATGCAAAGTCCAATCGAGGTTGGTGACGATAGTCGGTCCCCTTGGTAAAGGGGATGAGGCAAAACTAGAGATTCCACACAAGGGGGTTGTCTTTAGTCTATCATCTATGCCTAAGGGATACATGAGGGGTGGGGGCTCTATTTATAGGCCAGCCACTAACAACGGGGTAGTTTGGGGATAAACTAGGCAAAAAGGTAAGTAAAGGGAATATTCCAGGGCATGAAACCCAGTTGTGGAATTCCAAAGGAATTCCGGTGAAGTCAAAGACCGGTGCCGGGATTTCTTTTTCTGCCAAGCAGATATATTTCACAAGACCGGAATGGTAGACAGAGAGTGATTCCGGCGGTGGGTCCGGTCAACCGGTCGTGTCGCCGGGATTTCCGATGCGTCCGATTCACGGATCTGTCTCGAGGATTCGCGGTGGCTCCCGGTTTCATCGCCGATTCCAGCTGGAGCTTCTTGCATCTATTCTTCCAAGCCTCCGTCTTGTCGGACGCGAATTCTCGGTCTTCCTCCCTCGTCTTCGTACTCGTCGGTGTGAACCTATCATGGTCATAGGATGGAGAATGAAGTAGTATACCATTCAATAGTGTAGGAATTGGGCTCGTATAGAGGAATGGATTCACCTTTGGAGTCCATGACGACTTGGTGTAAGTTTCAGAACATGATGTGGTAACGACCGTAGGTCGGGCTACATCAGCTCCCCCCCCTTCAAAAAGAATCGTCCTCGACTCTACATGCTCATCACAAAGTAGAAGAGGTCGAGAGACCTTCATGATCCTGGGGTTCACCATATAGTCGTCCTCGGAAAGATTGACTTGCCAACACTTCAATGTTCCTTCACCTTCCATGAAGACCTCTACTTCGCCAAGTTGGCTGAGTTCGGCAAGAGGATGTCTACACTCCAAGATGGAGGAACCAAGGCCACATATGTGATGAAGTCGATCTGAGCACCTCTCTCGACAACACCATGAGCCTACTTCCACCACTACTACGAGATGGCCACAAGACGGTCGAGCATGGGATTTTCCTTGACCATGGAGTGACGATGATGCCCCTCATATGGAATCCAATCTTGGAGGCGACAAGGTCAAGAATGGTGAGCATGGGATTTTACCTTCACCAAAGGAGGCGCATGGAGTTGAGGAAACCGAGCCTATCCCTATATGCTTGAGTGATGATGTGGTACCAATCCCATGTGAGTATGAGAGCCACTTATCGCACTTGAATGAGAACAAGAGTGAGAGGAGTGACTCCACCTTATGTGAGATTGAGTGCTTCCACTTGGAGGGCATGAGCGATACTCCTAGTGAGTTGAGAGTGGTAGTTCATAGGTCAAGTGAGACCATTTCGATTTCTAACAACTTACTCTCTACCTCTAGTGTGTTCTCTTGTGTTGTGCTAGGTTCCATGGAGGAAGACGCGCCAAGCCATGAAGCAATGATGCCTCAATGAGAGAAGATGTACATGGTGCACAAAGATGATGCTACGCCATGGCTACATCAAGAAGACGAAGTCGTCCACAAGGAGACCACTACTTCCACAACACCCACTTCATATGAGAGGTATGAACAAGGTAACAATAAGGGTGTTGATGATGTCATGATCCCACTAGTGGACATGATGAATTGTGAGGATATGCATGCTATGGATGATACTTGTGACATTACATATGCTTCATCCATTTTCCCATGTGATGCTTTGCCTTTGCATAATATTGATCATGTGGAATTGTTTGATTGCGATATCATTGCCATAAACATGCCATGCTATGCATCTTGTGTGTATCCTCCAATTGCTTCGGAATTGTCTTGTCATGCTAGTCATTCAATTTCTCCCGTTGCTTGCGATAAGATGAATGCTTGCTATTTCACTTGTTTTGCTTGCAACAATATTGGTCAGTCGCGCTCTTGGTCAGTCGCGCTGAAGACGTGGATACACGCCTAGGGGAGTTTGACACCAAGCTCTCCAACGCCATGGACAAGATCGATGGGCTCGAGAAATCCTTCAACGCCAAGCTTGACGCTCGGTTCAAGGAGCTTTTGAACAGATTGCCGGCACCGATTCACATGGCGCCGCAACCGCTTCGCAATGACGCACCTCAGACTTCCGCCGCGGCTGCTGCGATGTTGGGGACAGACGACGGGTACTACTACGACCACGACGACGACGATTTTGACGAGGAGGTTGAACAACCTCCACATATACCTGCTGGACGTCCCCGACATTACCACCGCAACGCCCGACCACCGGTACGTGATGATGAGCATGTTGCTAAGCTTAAATTGAATATTCCATCTTTTGAGGGTAAATATAATCCTGATGCATATCTTACATGGGAGATGGAAGTCGAACAACGTTTTGCATGTTTAAAATATCCTGAGAATATGCGTGTTAGTGCTGCTACATGTGAATTTACTAAATTTGCTTCCCTTTGGTGGTCTGAGTATTGTCGTTTAAATCCTACTACTATTCCTAGTACTTGACTGCTCTAAAACTGCTATGCGTGTTCGCTTTTGTACCTCCCACTTATCAACGTGATTTACTAAAGAATCGACACGCTTTAGAGCAAGGGAAAAATTCTGTAGAAGAGTATTATCAGGAATTGCAAACGGGGATGGTTCGGTGTGGTCTTGTTGAATCTAATGAACAAATGCTTGCACGTTTCTTTGGTTGATTAAACAAGGACATTCAGCACATATTAGATTATAAGGAATATAATTCTATCACTCGTTTGTTTCATCTTGCTTGCAAAGCTGAACGTGAAGTGCAGGATCGCCAAACACCATGGAGGAGGACTAATAATTCTGCAGGTCACACATCCTCTTGGACATCCCGACAATGAGCGCCTCCTCGTGATTCGCCACCAGCTACTACCACATCCAAGGCCACCACAAGATTTCCAGCTGCTCCTCCACCATCATCCAATGCTCCTGCTCGTAGTGCATCTTCTATGGCTTCCACGGGTAAGACAAAGGATATACAATGCCGCAAGTGCTGGGGTTTTGGTCATATTGAGAGACAATGCACAACACAACGTGTGATGATGGTGCGAGAAGATGGTCAATACGATTCAGCGAGTGACTTCGATGAAGATACACTAGCCCTTATTTCTGCTCGAGATGGAGATAATTCTGATGCTGATGAAGAGCCAGAGGTAATGGGAGCTGAAGCTGCTGATCAATACAAGAGCTTAATTACACAACATGTATTGAGTGTGCAATTGAGCAAATCTGAGCAAGATCAACGCCACAACCTGTTCCAAACACGTGGTGTTGTC
Organism: Avena insularis; assembly: GCA_023614405.1. Classification (NCBI taxonomy): domain Eukaryota; kingdom Viridiplantae; phylum Streptophyta; class Magnoliopsida; order Poales; family Poaceae; genus Avena; species Avena insularis. The sequence continues at coordinate 29,203 of JAJUPC010000611.1, read as the reverse complement.
AAGGCAAGAGCTATACGGATCATCATTGATGGAGGGAGTTGTAATAATCTGGCCAGTGTGGACATGGTAGAGAAGCTTGCGCTTCCAACAAGACAACACCCACATTCATATTACATCCAATGGTTTGAGAGTTCTCGCAAGATCAAGGTAACAAGAACGGTACGCGTGCATTTTACTATTGGTACATATTCTGATTTTGTTGATTGTGATGTTGTACCTATGCAAGCTTGTTCTTTGTTACTTGGTAGACCATGGCAATTTGATAGAGAATCTGTTCATAATGGCAAAACTAATCACTATTCTCTTATGCATGATGGAAAGAAAATTGGTCTAAAACCTATGACTCCCGAACAGATTTTAAAAGATGATCTTGCTAGAGCTAGTAGAGCTAAAACTGAGGAGAAAAATAAAAGTGAGAATCAGATTGTTGCTGCAGATTTTATACCACCAAAGAACACTAAATCTGATTCTACACATGCTACTGAAATTCGTTTGAAGAGTCCATGTATGCTTGCAAATAAAATTGATATTGCTGAACTCGATGTAAACAATACTCAATGTTATGCAATTGTCTGCAAAGAGGTTTTGTTTTCATTTGAGGATATGCCTCCTTCTTTGCCACCCGTTGTTGCTAACCTTTTGCAGGAATATGAGGACGTTTTTCCCGCTGAGCTGCCACCAGGACTACCTCCTATTAGAGGAATTGAGCACCAAATTGATCTAATTCCTGGTGCCATGTTGCCCAACCGCACGCCATATAGAACCAATCCAGAGGAGACAAAGGAGATACCACGCCAAATTCAGGAACTACTCGACAGCTATCATATTCGTGAGTCCCTTAGCCCTCTTGTTCCTATTATTTTGGTACCTAAGAAAGATGGTTCTTCGCATGTGTACTGATTGTAGAGCTATCAATAATATTACTATTCGATATCGTCATCCTATTCCACGCTTTAGATGACATGCTTGATGAATTGAGTGGCTCTACCATGTTTTCTAAAGTTGATTTATGAGTGGTTACCACCAGATTCGTATGAAATTAGGAGATGAATGGAAAACAGCATTTAAAACTAAGTTCGGTTTATATGAGTGGTTAGTAATGCCGTTTTGTTTAACTAATGCACCTAGCACTTTTATGAGATTAATGAACGAAGTTTTACGTGCTTTCATTGGACGTTTTGTGGTAGTCTACTTTGATGATATTCTGATTTATAGCAAATCTTTAGAGGATCATTTGGACCATTTACGTGTTGTTTTCAATGCTTTGCGTGATGCACGCTTTGTTTGGTAACCTTGAGAAGTGCACCTTTTGCACCAATCGAGTTGCTTTCTTGGCTATGTTGTTACATCACAGGGTATTGAAGTGGATCCAGCCAAGATTGAAGCTATTGAGAATTGGCCAGACCCAAGACGGTCACACAAGTGAGGAGTTTTCTTGGCCTCGCTGGTTTTGTAGGCGCTTTGTCAAAGACTTTGGATCAATTGCGTCGCTGAATGAGCTTACCAAGAAGGATGTGCCCTTTGTTTGGGGCGATGCACAACAACAGTGCCTTCGTCATATTGAAAGATAAGCTAACACATGCTCCCTTACTCCAACTTCCTGATTTTACTAAGACTTTTGAGCTTGAATGTGATGCTAGTGGAATTGCTTTGGGAGGGGTGTTATTACAAGAGGGAAAACCTGTTGCATATTTTAGCGAGAAATTGAGTGGGGCTAGTCTGAACTATTCTACTTATGATAAAGAATTATATGCATTGGTTCGGACATTAGAAACTTGGCAACATTATCTATGGCCTAAGGAATTTGTTATTCATTCTGATCATGAATCTTTAAAGCATATTCGTAGTCAAGCTAAGTTGAATCGTCGTCATGCAAAGTGGGTTGAATTTATTGAGTCTTTTCCTTATGTTATCAAACACAAAAAGGGTAAAGATAATATTATTGCTGATGCTTTGTCGCTAGTTATGCTTTGTTATCTCAACTTGACTTCAAAATATTTGGATTGGAAACTATTAAGGAACAATATGTGCATGATGCTGAATTTAAAGATGTGTTGCAGAATTGTAGAGATGGTAGAACTTGGAACAAGTTCGTCTTCAATGATGGATTTGTGTTCCGTGCTAACAAACTATGCATTCCGGATAGTTCTGTTCGTCTTTTGTTGTTACAGGAGGCGCATGGAGGAGGATTGATGGGACACTTTGGTGTCAAGAAGACGGAGGATGTTCTTGCTGCACACTTCTTTTGGCCACGTATGCGTTGAGATGTTGAGAGATTTGTGGCACGCTGCACTACTTGTCAAAAAGCTAAGTCTCGCCTTAATCCACATGGTTTATATATGCCTCTTCCTGTTCCTAGTGTTCCTTGGGAGGATATTTCTATGGACTTTGTTTTGGGATTGCCACGAACACAGAAGGGGAGGGATAGTATTTTTGTTGTTGTGGATCGGTTTTCTAAGATGGCACACTTTATTCCTTGTCATAAAACGGATGATGCTGCGCATATTGCTGATTTGTTCTTTCGTAAAATTGTTCGTTTGCATGGTGTGCCAAATACTATTGTTTCTGATCGTGATACTAAATTTCTTAGTCACTTTTGGAGATGTTTATGGGCTAAGTTGGGGACTAAATTGCTGTTTAGTACTACATGTCATCCCCAAACTGATGGACAAACTGAAGTGGTAAATAGAACTTTGTCTACTATGTTGCGGGCTGTTTTAAAGAAGAACTTAAAATTGTGGGAAGAGTGTTTACCTCATATAGAATTTGCTTATAATCGTTCGTTGCATTCTACCACAAAGATGTGCCCATTTGAGATTGTGTATGGTTTTGTTCCTCGTGCACCTATTGATTTATTGCCTTTACCTTCTTCGGTGCAACATAATTTGGATGCTACACAACGCGCTGAAATGATATTAAACTTGCATAAGACTACTAAAGATAACATTGAACACATGAATGCTAAGTATAAAATTGCTGGGGATAAAGGGAGAAAGCATGTTGTGTTTGATGTTGGCGATCTTGTTTGGTTACATTTGCGTAAAGATCGCTTTCCTGATTTACGCAAGTCTAAGTTAATGCCACGTCTGCTGGTCCCTTTAGGTGTTAGAGAAAATAAATGATAATGCATATAAACTTGAGTTGCTGCAGACTTTGGTGCAGTTAGTCCCACGTTTAACATTGCAGATTTGAAGCCTTACTTTGGTGAGGAAGATGAGATTGCGCCGAGGGCGACTTCAATTCAAGAAGGGGAGCATGATGTGGACATCCCTACTTTTGATACAACCGTTGTACCTACAACAACACACATACAAGGACCCATCACAAGATCTCGTGCCAAACAACTTAACTATCAGGTACTTTCGTTTCTTGGAAATATTCCTCACATACATGAGAATATGATGCTACCTAAATCAGATGTATTTCTTACTCTTAGGAATGATGGACCAAGCATGGATGAGAGGGACAAGCATTGGAGCATGGCCATGCATGGAGATGGCAACAAGCATGTGATGATCCAAGAGAAGGCCACGGATGAAGATTTCAGAACTTTGAGGCCTCCATAATGAAGAAAGAAGGCTTGGACGAAAAATTCAAGATCAATACTTTCTTAATTCGTCCATAGCTTAATATGGTGCTGCGACACCTTTATTTTGGGCCAGTCCCATGTAATTTTCGCAGGATTTTAATTAGCCACTTTTTAGAGTCCGTATTTGAGGGGAAAAGGACTTTTAGGGTTGGATTCGGCCACCACTTCCATGGCTGGCCGAAACCCCACCTTTTCGCCCTTAAATACTCCCCATAGTCGACCCCCTAGACTCGGATTTTGTTTAGACATTAAGTTAGCCATAGTCGCAACTTCGCCAAGGCTCGAGCGTCGCAGAGGCCTCTTGTACTTCGCACCTATTCAGGATCCCACCTCTTCAATAAAGCTTTCCTCTTAATTCCGCAATATCTTGATTGCAATATTGGTTCTTACTTGTTCTCGATTTCAGGTAGGAATTAAGACCCTCGCTGGTCAGGTTGATCGTGTTCCCGCAAGATCGGTAACCTCCAGGAGATTGGCCTAGCGATTGCATTGGCGCTCGTGCTCGCACGTGTAGTCGGATCGTCAAGCCCGAACTCCACCAAATCGACTATCATCATCTCATCGAAAGATCGGACACCTTTGCCCTATCACCAACAATTACTCCCCAAGCATGGATGACTTCGAGTGCGACATCGACGACGCCTCGCCAAGCATGGAGGACATGGAGAACTTCATCGAGTTTGATGGCTCCTCCACGAGCCATGAAGAAATCCTCCACCGCGTGGAGATGGAAGCCTACTACGCCAAGCAAGAGGAGGCGCATCATCAAGATTCCATGACCTTCAAGGCCAAGCGTGCCACACCAAAGGGCACCACCTACTTCGATGATCCACCTCCAAGGCGACAAGTGCCACCACCTAGATGGCGTCAAGCGCCACCATCTCCAAGGCGCCAAGCTCCATCACCTCCAAGGCGTCAAGCTCCACAATCTCCAAGGCGCCAAGCTACATCACCTCCAAGGCGCCAAGATCCACCTCCTATCCAAACAAGAGTGGCGTCCAAACATCATATACATCAAGAGGCGCCAAGAAACAAGAATCTTCATCGACAAACATCCTCTCATGAGCATCGCCACCATAAAGAGGATACAAGAAATCGTCTAAGGCATCTTCGCCACCAAGACGAAGAATTCAAGTTGAGCACCAACCATAATGCTCAATCAAGCTCAAGAAGGCACCACAAGCACAAGAAGAGTGCCAAGGCAAATGATCACCGTCGCGAGCGTCATGTGGATGACCAAGTGCTTCACCAACATCAACCATCGGCAAGGCACGCCAATGACCTCCGTCGACACCATCATAGGGCACCTTCAACTACTCGTGCCACCACCACAATGGCACCAAGAGCAAGCCTTCCTCCACGCCATCAAGCTTCAATGCCTACGCTTGACTTCCACAACCTCGCCAACGAGGAAAATGTAGACCTCTACTTCGCCAAGTTGGATAGCATGAGCCTACCTCCACCACTACTACGCGATGGCCACAAGACGGTCGAGCATGGGATTTTCCCTTCGACCATGGAGGAGAGCGATGATGCCCATCTTATGGCATCCAACCTTGGAGGCGACAAGGTCAAGAATGGTGAGCATGGGATTTTCCCTTCACCAAAGGAGGCGCAAGGAGTTGAGGAAACCGAGCCTACCCCCATATGCTTGAGTGATGATGTGGTACCAATCCCATGTGAGTATGAGAGCCACTTAGCCCACTTGAGTGAGAACAAGAGTGACATGAGTGACTCCACCTTATGTGAGATTGAGTGCTTCCACTTGGAGGGCATGAGCGATACTCCTAGTGAGTTGAGAGTGGTAGTTGATAGGTCAAGTGAGACCATTTCGAATTCTAACAACTTACCCTCTACCTCTAGTGTGTTCTCTTGTGTTGTGCTAGGTTCCATGGATGAAGACGCTCCAAGCTATGAAGCAAGGATGCCTCAATTGGAGAAGATGTACATGGTGCATGAAGATGATGTTATGCCATGGCTACATCAAGAAAACGAAGTCGTCCACAAGGAGGCCACTACTTCCACAACACCCACTTAATATGAGAGGTATGACCAAGGTAATAATAAGGGTGTTGATGATGCCATGATCCCACTAGTGGACATGATGAATTGTGAGGATATGCATGCTATGGATGATACTTGTGACATTACATATGCTTCATCCACTTTCCCATGTGATGCTTTGCCTTTGCATAATATTGATCATGTGGAATTGTTTGATTGCGATATCATTGCCATAAACATGCCATGCTATGCATCTTGTGTGTATCCTCCAATTGCTTCGGACTTGTCTTGTCATCACATGCCAAGCGGTACTACCACACCGGTCAGGTAGACCGGTCAGCGGTTCTACCGCCTTCGCCATCTTGAAGGCTCCAACGGATGCTCCAAACCGCAAGCGGTACTACTGGTCCCAGAGCACTACTACCGGTGATGATCGGTACTGGGTCCTAAGTCCCAGACTACCGGGTCATGTCATTGCTGCACAAGACTAGTTGGGCCACCACCCATGTATCCCCCTTTACTTACCTATTCGCCTAGTTTATCCCCAAACTACCCTTGTTTATGTGGTTGGCCTATAAATAGAGCCCCCACCCCTCATGTATCCCTTAGGCATAGATGATAGACTAAAGACAACCCCCATTGTGGAATCTCTAGTTTTGCCTCATCCCCTTTACCAAGGGGACCGACTATCGTCACCAACCTCGATTAGACTTTGCATCACGCATCCATCGTTGAACAAGGCCTTGGAGTTCGATGTCTCGTCTCCAAGTTGTCAAGACCCTCCCCAAGGTGTTCTTCCCTCTCCGATGTGGATTTGAGGGAGCACGTTGACCGATCTTTCCGTGTGTGGATTCTATCGGACCCGTGGCCGCTCGAGCAATCGGCCTTGTATCGTGTGAGTTTTGCGTGTGTTCATCGTGTTCTTCGCGAGGTGTGTGTTCGCTTCCGCTACCTTCTCCCTTTCCCCTCGCTTTCCCATCGATTTGACCACGAGATCCGTGAAGATCGGGCACCCAAGAGGTTAACCCCTCCATCACAAGAACACCTTGCGGAGGGTCTTGACAACTTGGAGACGAGACAATGAACTCCAAGGCCTTGTTCAATGATGGATGCGTGATGCAAAGTCCAATCGAGGTTGGTGACAATAGTCGGTCCCCTTGGTAAAGGGGATGAGGCAAAACTAGAGATTCCACACAAGGGGGTTGTCTTTAGTCTATCATTTATGCCTAAGGGATACATGAGGGGTGGGGGCTCTATTTATAGGCCAGCCACTAACAACGGGGTAGTTTGGGGATAAACTAGGCAAAAAGGTAAGTAAAGGGAATATTCCAGGGCATGAAACCCAGATTCGCGCGCAGGCAGGGAATTCCGGCGGTGAATCCGGTCGCGCCGCATCTGGTGCCAGGATTTCTGGTCGTCGCCGGTTATTCTGGTCGCGCACCAGAACGGTAGACAGAGAGTGATTCCGGCGGTGTGTCCGGTCAACCGGTCGTGTCGCCGGGATTTCCGGCGGTGCGTCCGGTTCGCCGGTGCTGTCTCCAGGGATTCCGGCGGTGGCTCCGGTTCGCCGGTTCTGTCGCCGATTCCAGCTGGAGCTTCTTGCATCTCCTCTTCCAAGCCTCCGTCTTGTCGGACGCGAATCCTCGGTCTTCCTCCCTCGTCTTCGTACTCGTCGGTGTGAACCTATCATGGACATAGGATGGAGAATGAAGTAGTATACCATTCAATAGGGTAGGAATCGGGCTCATATAGAGGAATGGATTCACCTTTGGAGTCCATGACGACTTGGTGTAAGTTTCAGAACATGATGTGGTAACGACCGTAGGTCGGGCTACATCAGCTCCCCCCCTTCAAAAAGAGTCGTCCTCGACTCTACATGCTCATCACAAAGTAGAAGAGGTCGAGAGACATTCATGATCCTAGGGTTCACCATATAGTCGTCCTCGGAAAGATTGACTTGCCAACACTTCAATGTTCCTTCACCTTCCATGAAGACCTCTACTTCACCAAGTTGGCTGAGTTCGGCAAGAGGATGTCTACACTCCAAGATGGAGGAAGCCAAGGCCACATATGTGATGAAGTCGATCTGAGCACCTCTCTCGACAACACCATGAGCCTACTTCCACCACTACTACGAGATGGCCACAAGACGGTCGAGCATGGGATTTTCCCTTCGACCATGGAGGCGAACGATGATGCCCCTCATATGGAATCCAATCTTGGAGGCGACAAGGTCAAGAATGGTGAGCATGGGATTTTACCTTCACCAAAGGAGGCGCATGGAGTTGAGGAAACCGAGCCTATCCCTATATGCTTGAGTGATGATGTGGTACCAATCCCATGTGAGTATGAGAGACACTTATCGCACTTGAATGAGAACAAGAGTGAGAGGAGTGACTCCACCTTATGTGAGATTGAGTGCTTCCACTTGGAGGGCATGAGCGATACTCCTAGTGAGTTGAGAGTGGTAGTTCATAGGTCAAGTGAGACCATTTCGATTTCTAACAACTTGCCCTCTACCTCTAGTGTGTTCTCTTGTGTTGTGCTAGGTTCCATGGAGGAAGACGCGCCAAGCCATGAAGCAATGATGCCTCAATGGGAGAAGATGTACATGGTGCACAAAGATGATGCTACGCCATGGCTACATCAAGAAGACGAAGTCGTCCACAAGGAGACCACTACTTCCACAACACCCACTTCATATGAGAGGTATGAACAAGGTAACAATAAGGGTGTTGATGATGTCAGGATCCCACTAGTGGACATGATGAATTGTGAGGATATGCATGCTATGGATGATACTTGTGACATTACATATGCTTCATCCACATTCCCATGTGATGCTTTGCCTTTGCATAATATTGATCATGTGGAATTGTTTGATTGCGATATCATTGCCATAAACATGCCATGCTATGCATCTTGTGTGTATCCTCCAATTGCTTCGGACTTGTCTTGTCATGCTAGTCATTCAATTTCTCCCGTTGCTTGCGATAAGATGAATGCTTGCTATTTCACTTGTTTTGCTTGCAACAATATTGATCATATGCGTTATAATGAGATGGCCCCCATAGCTTTCTCAATTTTTGGAGATTTTGATGATTGCCATGATAAGCATGTTCCCCACTTGCATACTCACCATGCATCTATGTCATACTTGATTGACATTAATGGTGATGTGCACAAGAAGAGATACGTCATGATGGATGATGTGTATCTCTACCATGCACACACGTTCTTCCTTTGGTGTATGATGTGTGTAGGTACCCGCACAAGAATGTCAACCTCGGTTGTGCACGAGTTGACAAAAAGAGCTCTAGAGAGCATCCCACAAGTGAGTTCAAGATCGAACCCAGCTCTGATACCTTTTGCACGCTTTGCATCTTTCATGTTGACAAATTGCTCTTTCCTATGGTTTGATTGCAAGCATGTTGATGGTATTATCTCACCTTGTGACATTCATGTTTCTTTGCTTTTGGATATTGATGCTTTGTGTGTTGCAACAAAAATATTGAACAATTTCTCTTTCCGATGTTTTGTGTGCAACCATAATGCCATTAAGAGCATGTATTGTCATGGGAGCTTCAAAGAATCTCGTCTTGTTGTAACAAACATAAGTACCACTTGCTCTTTTATTTGGTTTGTTTGCAAACATGTTGTTTTTTGCTTCTGCTTGGGATACTCATATTCCTATGATATTTGCTTTTGATGATTTGTGCGTGACATCCAACATGTCGAACAATTTCTCTTTCCAATGGTTGGTTCACACACGTAATGATGTTTCTTTGGACATTCTTCCTTGTGTATTTTTGCCGAATTCTCCTATTCAAGCATCAAGGACGTTGATAAAAATTCTAGGCAATTGCCTTGAGTGCCGCACCAAGACATTACATGGAGTTTTTGAGTTCCCACATTTGGATGATGTTCAAATGATTTCCATGCATTTTGACCTTGCATATGCATTCCATTTGCTATACTTGTATTGTGCTAATAGTGTTGTGAACAAGAATGGACATGCCACAACTGACATGCTCCTCTATCACACACAAACATATTTTGCTTGGTCTTTGTTGTATGAAGGTACAAATGCATGCACGTCAACCTCTACCAACCATGGGTTGACAAGAAGAAACTAAGAGAGTTACCTATGGCTACCTGATGGAGGGGTTAACCTCTTGGGTGGCCCGATCTTCACGGATCTCGTGGTCAAATCGATGGGAAAGAGAGGGGAAAGGGAGAAGGTAGCGGAAGCGAACACACACCTCGCGAAGAACACGATGAACACACGCAAAACTCACACGATACAAGGCCGATTACTCCCGAACGGCGGCCACCGGTCCGATAGAATCCTCGCAAGGAAAGATCGGTCAACGTGCTTCCTCAAATCCACATCGGAGAGGGAAGAACACCTTGCGGAGGGTCTTGACAACTTGGAGACGAGACAATGAACTCCAAGGCCTTGTTCAACGATGGATGCGTGATGCAAAGTCCAGTCGAGGTTGGTGACGATAGTCGGTCCCCTTGGTAAAGGGGATGAGGCAAAACTAGAGATTCCACACAAGGGGGTTGTCTTTAGTCTATCATCTATGCCTAAGGGATACATGAGGGGTGGGGGCTCTATTTATAGGCCAGCCACTAACAACGGGGTAGTTTGGGGATAAACTAGGCAAAAAGGTAACTAAAGGGAATATTCCAGGGCATGAAACCCAGATTCGCGCGCAGGCAGGGAATTCCGGCGGTGAATCTGGTCGCGCCGCATCTGGTGCCGGGATTTCCGGTCGTCGCCGGTTATTCCGGTCGCGCACCGGAACGGCAGACAGAGAGTGATTCCGGCGGTGGGTCCGGTCAACCGGTCCTATCGCCGGGATTTCCGGCGGTGCGTCCGGTTCGCCGGTGCTGTCGCCGAGGATTCCGGCGGTGGCTCCGGTTCGCCGGTTCTGTCGCCGATTCCAACTGGAGCTTCTTGCATCTCCTCTTCCAAGCCTCCGTCTTGTCGGGCGCGAATCCTCGGGCTTCCTCCCTCGACTTCGTACTCATCGGTGTGAACCTATCATGGTCATAGGATGGAGAATGAAGTAGTATACCATTCAATAGGGTAGGAATTGGGCTCGCATAGAGGAATGGATTCACCTTTGGAGTCCATGACGACTTGGTGTAAGTTTCAGAACATGATGTGGTAACGACCGTAGGTCGGGCTACATCAGCTCCCCCCTTCAAAAAGAGTCGTCCTCGACTCTACATGCTCATCACAAAGTAGAAGAGGTCGAGAGACCTTCATGATCCTGGGGTTCACCATATAGTCGTCCTCGGAAAGATTGACTTGCCAACACTTCAATGTTCCTTCACCTTCCATGAAGCCTACAAAGCTCACACCAAAAGCGAAGCAACACTCAAAGCGTAGCCACTTCATGAAGATTATTGCATGAGTCCTCAAGTAGAAGGAAGTCACCTTATCTTGTAGAGATAGCTCGATGAAGGGTAGACATAGGTAACTCTCTTCGGTTCTTCTTGTCAACACGTGGTTGGTAGAGGTTGACGTGTATGAATTTTTACCTACACACAACAAAGACCAAGCAAAATATTTTCGTGCGTGATAGAGGAGCATGTCAAATGTGGCATGTCCATTCTTGTTCACAACACTATTAGCACAATACAAGGATAGCAAATGGAATGCATATGCAAGGTCAAAGTGCATGGAAATCGTTCGAACATCCTCCAAATGTGGGAACTCAAAAACTCCATATAACATAGTAGTGGGGCACTCAAAGCATTGGATCAAAATTTCAATCAACATCTTTGATGCAAGAATAGGAGAATTCGGCAAAAACACACGAGGAAAAATATCCAAAGCAACATCATTATGTGTGCAAACCAACCATTGGAAAGAGAAATTGTTCAATATGTTGGATGCCATACACATATCATCAACATCAAATATCATGGGAATATGAGTATCCCAAACGAAAGCAAAAACGGTATGTTTGCAAACAAACCAAATGAAAAAGCAAGTGGTCCTTATGTTTGTTGCAAAAACAAGACGAGATTCTTGGAAGCTCTCATGACAATACATGCTCTTAATGGAATTGTGGTTGCACACAAAACATCGGAAAGAGAAAATGTTCAACATTTTTGTTGCAACACACAAAGCATTATTATCCAAAAGCGAAGAAACATGAATATCACAAGGTGAGATAATACCATCAAAATGCTTGCAATCAAACCATAGGAAGGAGCAATTTGCCAACATGAAAGATGCAAAGCATGCAAAAGGTATCAGAGCTGGGTTCGATCTTGAACTCACTTGTGGGATGCTCTCAAGAGCTCTTTTTGTCAACTCGTGCTCAACCGAGGTTGACATTCTCGTGCGGGCACCTACACACATCATATGTAAAAGGAAGAACGTGTGTGCATGATAAAGATACACATCATCCATCATGACGTATCTCTTCTTGTGCACATCACCATTAATGACAATCAAGTATGAAATAGATGCATGGTGAGTATGCAAGTGGGGAACATGCTTATCATGGCAATCATCAAAATCTCCAAAAATTCAGAAAGCTATGGGGGCCATCTCATTATAACTCTTATAATCAATATTGTTGCAAGCAAAACAAGTGAAATAGCAAGCATTCATCTTATCGCAAGCAACGGGAGAAATTGAATGACAAGCATGACAAGGCAAGTCCGAAGCAATTGGAGGATACACACAATGTTATGGGGTAACCCCGGGGTTGGCCCGATCTTTCACGAATTCCACGAGGAACGAGGGGAAAAGCGGTGGTCGAGGGATGAAATCGAGGGAGGAGATGAAAACCACGAACACACGCAAACCAAAACACAATACACGCCTTTCCCTCACACCAGTGGCAACCGGTCCAACATAATCCCTAGGATCGGTGTTGGGTGAAGCTCGCTCTCCACGCCAACAACGGGGGATGAGGTGCTTGGTGAGATCTTGACGACTTGGGGGCGAGAAACCGAGAACCCAAGGCCTTGTACAACTTGAACGCACTAGGCAAGATCCAAGAGGAGGGTGGACAATAGGTGCTCCTTTTCAAGGAGCATGAGACCAATAGATTAAAAGATCCACAAGGGGTGTCTTAATCTATCATTATCCAAGTCTAGGGTTTACATATGAGGGGTGGGGCTATATATAGGCCAACCACAAAAACAGGGGTAGTTCTGGAATAAAACTGGAAGTCTGGGCGAAATTGGGGTTATGGGCCAGGCCCAAAAGGCTTTAACATGCCTGGCGTCGGTCGGTCAGAGACTCGGTGCTGGGCGGAGACTCGGTCCAATATCGGACCCGTCTCGGAGGGCTTCGGCTGTCGGGCTTGGGTCTCGGCTGGAGGAGGAAGGTCCGGAGACTCGGTGTAGAGACCGGAGACTCGGACACCGGAGACTCCAGTGTCTGAGCTCCAGCAGCTTCTTCTCCTGGTCCTGCTTCCTTGGTGGCTTGGTGTGGTGGTGTTGCTTCATGTCTGAGGATACACAACGTAGATGCATGAAGTAGCAAGCCATCCAAAGGTAGGCCAAAATCACATGAGGAAAGGAGCGAGTTAACCTTGGCTTGTAGGAGCTTGGCACGGGCGCGAGTCATTGGTCCACTTGGGGGACTAGGTGTTGTAGATGGAGGTGCGTCCGTAGGACGGGCTGCATCAGCTCCCCCCCTTGGGAAAGAGTCGTCCTCGACTCTTCAACCTTCTCAACTTCATCTTCGCCATGGTAGGGTGATAGGTCCTTGACATTGAATGTCGGGCTCACAAGATACTTGGATGTTGGGATATCTATGATGTAGGCGTTGTTGTTGATCCTCTTTAGCACTTTGAACGGTCCATCACCTCTTGGCTTTAGTTTGGAGTCACGGTCCTTGGGAAAGCGGTCTTTACTCAAGTGTATCCACACAAGGTCGCCTTCTTCGAAGATCATCTCTTTCTTGTTCTTGTTTAGCCTTGATGCTTGGCGAAGGACTTGTTTCTCGATCGTAGCTCTTGTGTCTTCATGGAGTTTCTTCATTGTTTGGGCACGCTTCACCACGTCCATATTGGCACGTTCATGACGAGGTAGAGGAAGGATATCGAGCGTGGTGAGGGGCTCGAAGCCATAGACGATCATGAACGGGCTCCTCATGGTGGTGGAGTGCCTGGCGCGGTTGTAGGCGAACTCGGCATGTGGAATACATTCCTCCCAGTCTTTAAGGTTCTTCTTTATCAACACCCGGAGGAGTGTGCCAAGACTTCGATTGACGACCTCGGTTTGTCCATCGGTTTGAGGATGCGAGGCAGACGAGAAGAGGAGCTTGATGCCGAGCTTGGCCATGAGAGTCTTCCAGAAGTAGCTCATGAATTTGACGTCGCGGTCGGAGACGATTGTTCATGGTACACCGTGCAGCCTAATTATTTCCCTGAAAAACAAATTGGCTACATGTGAAGCATCATCGGTCTTATGGCACGGAATAAAGTGTGCCATTTTTGAAAAGCGATCCACTACCACAAATATAGAATCATGGCCATGTTTAGATCTAGGAAAGCCTAATACAAAATCCATGCTAATGTCCGACCAAGGTGCATAAGGAATAGGCAATGGCATATAGAGACCAAAGGGGTTGGACTTAGACTTAGCTTGGATACATGTAGTGCATCGTTGGACGTGGCACTCCACGTCGCGCTTCATCTTTGGCCAAAAGTAGTGAGTGGAGAGCATGTCATAAGTCTTGTCACGGCCAAAGTGACCCATAAGGCCTCCACCATGGGACTCTTGAAGAAGCAAAAGTTGGAGAGACGATTTCGGAATGCAAAGTTTGTTTTGTTTGAAAAGAAAACCCTTATGCAAATAGAAATCATCAATCCCTTTGTCTATGGAACATGTTGCAAAAATTGGTCCAAAGAAAGGGTCGGACGCGTACAAAGATTTGATGTCATCAAGACCCAAGACATTTACTTCGAGTCGTGTAAGAAGGCTTGTGTTTTTGCGAGACAAGGTGTCCGCTACCACATTTTCTTTGCCCTTCTTGTATTTGACAATGTAAGGAAACGACTCCATGAACTCAACCCATTTTGCGTGCCTTTTACTCAAATTGGCTTGGCCCTTAAGATACTTCAACGACTCATGGTCGGAATGGATGATAAATTCTTTGGGCCAAAGGTAGTGTTGCCACACTTGAAGGACTCGAACCAAGGCAAAAAGTTCTTTATCATAAATGGGATAGTTGAGGCGTGCGCCATCAAGTTTCTCACTATGGTAGCGATGGACGCCCATTTTGCATAAGGACGCCACCAATGCCAATACCACTAGCGTCACATTCAATCTCAAAGGTTTTTGTGAAATCCGGTAATGCAAGAAGTGGTGCTTTGGTGAGCCTCTTTTTGAGCTCATCAAAAGCCTTTTGTTGTGCTTTTCCCCAAACGAACGTGACATTTTTCTTGGTCAATTCGTTGAGGGGGCAAGCAATTGTAGAAAAATCTTTCACAAAGCGACGGTAAATGCCAGCCAAATCATGAAAACTTCGAAGTTCACTAACATTTGTAGGGATGGGCCAATCTCGTATGTCCTTGAATTTTGAGACATCAACATCAATGCCATTGGAAGACACAACAAAACCAAGGAAAATCAGCTTGTCTTTTGCAAAAGTGCACTTTGGGAGATTAGCGTAAAGCTTTTCATGACGAAGGATTTGAAGGACCTCCTTAACATGAGTAACATGCTCCTCTAGTGACTTCCTATAGACAAGGATGTCATCAAAGTAAACAACTACACTCTTCCCAATGAGAGATCGCAAAATATGGTTCATGAGGCGCATGAAGGTAGATGGAGCATTTGATAAGCCAAAAGGCATAACCAACCATTCATAGAGACCAAGCTTGGTCTTGAAGGCGGTTTTCCACTCATCACCTTCGGCCATTCGAATTTGATGGTAACCACTACGAAGATCAATTTTCGAAAATATAGTGGCTCCACATAACTCATCAAGCATGTCATCAAGACGCGGTATAGGATGTCGATAACGCACGGTGATAGCATTGATTGGACGGCAGTCCATGCATAACCGCAATGTATCATCCGTTTTTGGGACTAGAATCACGGGAACCGCGCTTGGACTAGTGCTTACTTGGATCAAACCTTTGGAGACGAGTTGGTTGATTTGTCGTTCTATCTCCTTCGTCTCTTTCGGGTTCGTGCGATACGCGGCGCGGTTTGGGAGTGGGGCGCCGGGTATGAGGTCGATGCGGTGCTCGATTCCACGAAGGGGAGGTAGTCCATGAGGAAGCTCTTCGGGAAATACATCTTGGAATTCCTGCAAAACAGCCATCAAAGAAGGAGGAACATTTGTCAAGTCATTAGTTCCTTGCGCTAGTCCCTCGCATACAAGGACATAGTGCAAAATGGATGGGTTGTTCCGCACTTCTCTCATCTCACTTTTGGTGGCAAGAAGAACACTCTTAGTTTTTCCACTCGAGTTTGGCTTGTGGCACTCACTCACTATAGTGTGGTTCTCTCGCTCACCACTCTTCTCACAAGATGGTTTTGTGTATTGCGCCCTCGCTAAAGCCTTTGCATTGTCCGCAATTATTTGGCTAGGAGTCATTGGTTGCAACACACAAGTTTTGTCAAGCCATTTGAAGGTGTAAGTGTTTGAGTGACCATCATGCAAAGCACGCTTGTCATATTGCCACGGCCTTCCGAGCAACATATGGCAAACCGTCATTGGGACCACGTCACATTCCACCGTGTCCTTGTAGGGCCCAATTGAGAACGTTACCGAGACGGTGTGCTTGATCTTGACGGATCCTTGGTCACTTAGCCATTGGATATGGTAGGGGTGTTTATGCGGATGGAGGGTGAGGTTGAGTTTCTCACACAATTCCGTGCTTGCAAGATTGTGGCAACTCCCTCCATCGATGACAACTTTGATGGACCTCCCATTGATACCGGCACGAGTTTGGAAGATGTTTGATCGTTGTTCTTCATTCTCATTGGCTTGAGTAGTTAAGACCCTTATGACCACAAGCGATGGACTTGCGTCATGCTCACACATGAGTAGCTCTTGGTCCTCTTCCAAATGTTGCCTTGCCATGGCTTCCTTGACCCTTGCATCAAACTCTTCTTCACTCAAGTATTCTTCATCGCCGTTGTCATGGATGACCAAAACTTTCTTGTTCCCACATGCGGCCGACTTGTGTCCTTTGCCTCCACCCTTGTAGCACTCACCATTTAATGGTTGTTCATCTCTTGTGTACTTGCCACTTGGGGGCGGTTTTCCTTGAGGAAGTGTTGGCTTGAAGGGAAGCTTGGTGGTATTTGAGGAGCTTCCACTTGGTGTTGTCGACGTAGTGGTTGGAGCTTGCTTGTATGTGAAGTATGTCTTTGGCTTGTTGTACTTGATGTCCTCTTGCACTTGACGTTCGGCCTTTGATGCAATGTGCACAAGCTCAACCATGTTGTTGTACCGTTGGAACTCGGTGATGCGCTTGATAGGATGGTTCAAGCCATTGAGGAAACGTGCCATTGTTTGTTCATCACGCTCTTCAATGTTGGCACGGATCATGTTGAGCTCCATGTGCTTGAAGTACTCTTCCACGGTCTTTGTTCCTTGACTAAGCGTTTGAAGCTTGTTGAAGAGGTCACGCGTGTAGTGTGAAGGAACAAAGCGGGATCTCATATGAGCCTTCATATCTTGCCAAGTTAAGATTGGAGGCTCTTCTTTTGATTCACGAGCGAGTTGGACTTGTTCCCACCAAAGGTTGGCATATTCATCAAACTCGAGGGATGCCATGGCCATCATCTTCTCATTGCTAAAGTTGTGCATGCGGAAGATCTTGTCAACCTTGAGTTCCCATGAGAGGTATTCTTCGGGTTCATTGGAACCGGTGAACTTGGGCATGGTGAACTTGAGCTTGCCGAAAGTTTCTTCCTCATTGCGGTTCCGGTTGCGACGGTTGCCATGATTTTGGCGGCCATCTTCATCATTCGAGCTCTTGTCTTGCTTGTTGATGGTGGCGTTGCTCTTGCGGTTGTTGAGGTGCCGCGTTTGGTGGTGGGACTTGGTTTGGGCGACGAGCTTGGGGAGCTTGCTCTTGTTGTTGTCGCGGTTGAGGATGAGGAGGAGGTTGTTGGTCCTCACGGTGAGCTTGGGGAGCTTGCTCTTGTTCTTGTCGTGGTTGATGCCGAGGAGCATTATCTTGCGCCATGTGACGAGGAGGACGTCGAGCCGCATGCGCAATGGGCTGCTCTCTTTCTTCTTGTTGTGGAGGAGGCTCGTCATGCCCATCATGTTGCCGACGTGGACGATCATGTCGGTGATGACGCCTTGGAGGATCTTCGAGTGCTTCACGTCGACGGTGATCTTGTTCGTCCTCTTCGGATGCTTCACTTGTTGTTGAAAGGACATGTCGACGGCGATGGCCTTGGTGGTCCATGTGAGGTTGCTCTTGTTGAATCACAAGTGCCCTTGGTTGTGGCCGGTTCGCTTCACGTCTTGGAGGTCTTGCGGAGAGGTCACCATCATAGCTTGACGTTGCGGCGTGTCGCGGAGATGGTACCGCTTGAGAAGAGCTCATGGATTGAAGGACGGGTCCATCCCGGTGCCTTGAAGCGTGACGGCGAGGAGCACTTGATTCGCTTGAGGAGTGTCGTGATGAGCTTGAGTCGCGCGAGCGTGGCCTTGCTAACCCATCAATGAGGCGTTGAAGCTTATCATCCATTGAGGCGAGGGCACGACCAAGAGCTTCATTTTGATGACCGAGGTTGTGTTGCATGGCATGCATTTGGCCTCGGACTTCCTCAAAGCGGTTGTCGATGTTCTTGAACTCCACTCGGGCTTCGCTAAATTGTTCATCTTGGCGCCGCTCAAGGGCTTCACAACGGTAGTTGAATTCTCCTCTAACCTTCCAATGGTCCCATCTTGTCATGTATGGATTGTCGTCCTCCGGAGGTGGTGGTGGTGGTTGGGACGGCTCGCCATTCCTGTCCATGATGCAAAGCCGACAAGGGTTGTATATAGGGAGTAAAGGTGCGTGGAGTTAGCCTTTTACCTCACCTTGGAGATTATATCAAACCAATTGCCACACAAAGAAGCGAACAGCGTGCAAAGTGAAATGGCAAAGAAACTCACACACAAAGGAGCTACAACTCTCAAAAGCTTTGGGTGGATGGGTAGGATTGTGGGGAGGCCAAAGAACCAACCGAACGCAAAGGATAGTCAAAAGTGGAGAAAATCCAACAAAACGCAAGTCAAAAGGAAATGGTCAACTCAAAAGGTGACGAGAACCTACGACTACACGCACGCGTGGAGAAAAATGGGGTTAGCACGACTATGAAAGTGAGCACGAAATGGCCTAACGAAGACTACGCTCGGGTGTCATGCCAACGCAAGGAGAGACCACAACTCGTTTGCCAAAAGAGGGTAAGCAACGGATTTGTGCACTTGCCTTGGCGCGCTTCTTCCTCTCTCTTTTGCTTACAAGCTTGATTCTCTCTTTGTATTGGGAGACTATGTATCTTTCTATTTTTCTTTTGCTTTTTCTCTTTTTTTTTGATTCTTTTTCTTTTTCTCCCTTGCTATGCTACTATGTTAACTTTTGTATTTGCCCTCACACTCTCACTTTCCAATGGCAAGTGCACAATGCTTAGACAAACACAAAATGAGTTGCTCTCATAGGATAGGTACACACAAAGGAAGATATGGCTACAAGGGTTGACACAAGTTATACCTTAGTTGATGGTGATGATCTTGTCTCGATGGAGCGGGGAAGAGTTTGGGGTCCGTGGTGTCGAAGAGCGCGGCGATGTTGCGGAAGCTATCTGTTAGTTGGTGACACGCACACGGAACACAAACAACAAGTGGGTATATTAGCTAATGCGGAAAGGAGGAAAAAGGGCAAAACTGGCGTCCAGGGCCGGAGACTCCGGTCTCAGGCCGGAGACTCCGGTGTAGACCGGAAACTCCGGTGCTTAGACCGGAGACTCCGGTGTGGGATGTCTGCTCGTGTTCTTGAGCGGAAATCCACACCTAGAGTCCTCAAATCCGTGAAAATTTGGCCAAAATTGGGCTGGGAAACGCAGGCAAAAGCTGAACCAACACCTTAGACAAGATTTGGTCGGATCAAAACCACCAAAAACACTCCAAAACAACAGATCGATCCAAAGGAAAATTGGGGCTGTTTTTTGGGAATTTTTCGAATTTATGGTGGATAGAAGAAAAATTGGGGGGAAATTCGTGATCAACCTTGCTCTTGATACCAAGATGTTATGGGGTAACCCCGGGGTTGGCCCGATCTTTCACGAATTCCACGAGGAACGAGGGGGAAAGCGGTGGTCGGGGGATGAAATCGAGGGAGGAGATGAAAACCATGAACACACGCAAACCAAAACACGATACACGCCTTTCCCTCACACCGGTGGCAACCGGTCCAACATAATCCCTAGGATCGGTGTTGGGCGAAGCTCGCTCTCCACGCCAACAACGGGGGATGAGGTGCTTGGTGAGATCTTGACGACTTGGGGGCGAGAAACCGAGAACCCAAGGCCTTGTACAACTTGAACGCACTAGGCAAGATCCAAGAGGAGGGTGGACAATAGGTGCTCCTTATCAAGGAGCATGAGACCAATAGATTAAAAGATCCACAAGGGGTGTCTTAATCTATCATTATCCAAGTCTAGGGTTTACATATGAGGGGTGGGGCTATATATAGGCCAACCACAGAAACTGGGGTAGTTCGAATAAACTGGAAGTCTGGGCGAAATTGGGGGTTACATGGGCCAGGCCCAAAAGGCTTGAACATGCCTGGCGTCGGTCGGTCTGGAGACTCCGGTCTGGGGTCCGGAGACTCCGGTCTAGGCCGAGACTCAGTCAATCTCGGACCCAGATCCGGAGGGGGCTTCGGTCGGGCTTGGGTCTCCGCCTGACCGGAGGAAGGTCAGGAGACTCGGTGTAGGAGACCGGAGACTCGGTCTACACCGAGACTCCGGTGTGAGAGCTCAGCAGCTTCTTCTCCTGGTCCTGCTTCCTTGGTGGCTTGGTGTGGTGGTGTTGCTTCATGTCTGAGGATACACAACGTAGATGCATGAAGTAGCAAGCCATCCAAAGGTAGGCAAAAATCACATGAGGAAAGGAGCGAGTTAACCTTGGCTTGTAGGAGCTTGGCATGGGCGAGTCATTGGTCCACTTGGGGGACTAGGTGTTGTAGATGGAGGTGCGTCCGTAGGACGGGCTGCATCACACAAGATTCTTAGCATGGCATGTTTATGGCAATGATATCGCAATCAAACAATTCCACATGATCAATATGATGCAAAGGCAAATCATCACATGGGAATGTGAGTGAAGCATATGTAATGTCACAAGTATCATTCATAACATGCATATCCTCACAATTCATCATGTCCACTAGTGGGATCATGGGATCATCAACACCCTTATTGTTACCTTTGTCATACCTCTCATATGAAGTGGGTGTTGTGGACGTAGTGGCCTCCTTGTGGATGACTTCGTTTTCTTGATGTAGCCATGGCGTAGCATCATCTTCGTGCACCATGTACATCTTCTCCAATTGAGGCATTATTGCTTCATGGCTTGGCGCGTCTTCCTCCATGGAACCTAGCACAACGCAAGAGAACACACTAGAGGTAGAGGGTAAGTTGTTAGAAATCGAAACGGTCTCACTTGACCTATTAACTACCATTCTCAACTCACTAGGAGTATCGCTCATGCCCTCCAATTGGAAGCACTCAATCTCACATAAGGTGGATTTGCTCATCTCACTCTTGTTCTCACTCAAGTGGGCTAAGTGGCTCTCATACTCACATGGGATTGGTACCACATCATCACTCAAGCATTTGGGGATAGGCTCGGTTTCCTCAACTCCATGCGCCTCCTTTGGTGAAGGGAAAATCCCATGCTCACCATTCTTGACTTTGTCGCCTCCAAGGTTGGGTGCCATAAGATGGGCATCATCGCTCTCCTCCATGGTCGAAGGGAAAATCCCATTCTCAACCGTCTTGTGGCCATCTCGTAGTAGTGGTGGAGGTAGGCTCATGCTATCCAACTTGGCGAAGTAGAGGTTTACATTTTCCTCGTTCGTGAGGTCGTGGAAGTCAAGCGTAGGCGTTGAAGCTTGATGGCGTGGAGGAAGGCTTGCTCTTGGTGCCATTGTGGTGGTGGCACGAGTAGTTGAAGGTGCCCTATGATGGTGTCGACGGAGGTCATTGGCGTGCCTTGCCGATGGTTGATGTTGGTGAAGCACTTGGTCATCCACAAGATGCTCACGACGGTGATCATTTCCCTTAGCACTCTTCTTGTGCTTGTGGTGCCTTCTTGATCTTGATTGAGCATTATGCATGGTGCTCATCAAGAATTCTTCGTCTTGGTGGCGAAGATGCCTTTGACGATGTCTTGTATCCTCTTTATGGTGGCGATGCTCATGAGAGGATGTTTGTCGATGAAGATTCTTGTTTCTTGGTGCCTCTTGACGTATATGATGTTTGGACGCCACTCTTGTTTGGATAGGAGGTGGATCTTGCCGCCTTGGAGGTGATGGAGCTTGGCGCCCTGGAGATGGTGGAGCTTGACGCCATCTAGGTGGTGGCACTTGATGCCGTGTCGATGGTGGCTTTTGTCGCCTTGGAGGTGAATCATCGAAGTAGGTGGTGCCCTTTGGTGTGGCACACTTGGCCTTGAAGGTCATGGATTCTTGTTGATGCACCTCCTCTTGCTTGGCGTAGTAGGCTTCCATCTCCACGTGGTGGAGGAATTCTTCATGGCTCGCGAAGGAGCCATCAATCTCGATGAAGTTCTCCGTGTCCTGCATGCTCGGCGAGGCGTCGTCGATGTCGCACTCGAAGTCATCCATGCTTGGGGAGTAATTGTTGCTATAGTACTCCATATCACCCAAGCATGTGGAGCCACTGTCGGTGTAGTGCTCCATAGGCTCCATGCATGAGGATCCATTGTCGACGTAGAGCTCCATGTCTTCCATGCATGTGGAGTCGTCGTAGGTGTAGTGCTCTGGGTCCTCAAAGCATGCGGAGCGATTTCGATGTTTGCTCCGTCATGTCCTCTATACTTGTGGAGTCGTAGTCATGGTGGCTCATCATGAATTCTTCATAGATATCATCCTCGGTTCCGGAGTCCCTAGACATGATGCACAAGACCAAGCGGTGTATATGGAAGTGGTAGTGGGAGTTAGGGATACAACGTCCGACCTTACTTTACCTTGGAAGATCGTATCATACAAGTGGCCACACTTGAGAGCAATAAACAAAGCAAAGTGAAGTTCACGCGGAACACCAAAACCAACTACTAACCAAAAAAACAAACAGACACAAGGCCTATGGTGGATAGGTATGGAAAGTGGCATGTCAAGAACCAATCCAAAATCAAGATGTTGTATTGGCAAGTAAAGAACCACAATGATCACAAAGTGAAACAAGTCAATCCACAAGATAGGAAATATGTACAAGGAAACACACATGGTGGGATAAATGAGACTTGTGCGACGGAGAAAGTGAGCTAAGAACCAAAAGATAGCGAAGACTATAATCTCGTGTCACACAAGTACAAGGAGAGACGCTAGTCCGATTGCACAAAATTGGTGGGCTACAAGATATGCACAATAAGTACCACCTATATGATGTTCATCGAGCTTGCGCTTCCTATTCTATGAGGCACATGTATATTTCATTATTTTTCTTTTTATTTTCATTTTTCTATATTTTTTTCTTTTTTTTGTATCACTCTTTTTCTTTTTCACTTGCCTCTTCCTTGTGCCAACAACTATACAAGATAACTATATGAGATAGCGCTCACAATGTTTGCTCGAAATCTACAAGGTATCAAATGTGCATATCCCAAGCAATCATAAGAGGAACTATTCTCAATAGGTGTTTGTTGCTCGCAAAGATACTAGGGTTCACAAAGGAATGCAAGTGGGGAGAAGTCGCGGAATGTTTATACCTTTCGTCGACGATTTTCACCCTTTATTGTTGCATTCCGCCTTGCTAACAGAATTTGGATGAAGTAGATAGCATGAACAACGTGGATGATGATGTAGAGCTCCTTCTCCTCTTCGAAACGAGCTAAAGAATACCAAAATCCGAGTTCAAATGCAAAAGTTATGCTCAAAACCGTGCGGGGCTGAATCTATTGGCGACCAGGTCGGCGGACCGGAATTCTCGCCGGAAATTCTGGCGGTAGGTTCGGTTTGATCGGAATTTTTGACCAGAAATTCTGATGGGAGCTCCGGTTCACCGGATCTGGCACCGAAACGAGTTCAGGAACGCGAAAACTCGATTTTCTACAGAAAAACTCGATGGGAAACTTCAAATCTGAGGGGAAAATCAAGGAATTAGGCCATGGGAACGCATGGGAAGGTAGATCAACAAGTTTAGCAAGTAATCCACGGATCAAAACCTACCAAAACGCACTCAAATCACAGATCGATCCAAAACACGAATTTGGGCTATTTTTGGTGAAATTTTCGAATTTATGGGGAAAAGACCAAATCGATGAGAAATCCGTGGCAACCAAAAGCTGCTGATACCAGATGATGGAGGGGTTAACCTCTTGGGTGGCCTGATCTTCACGGATCTCGTGGTCAAATCGATGGGAAAGCGAGGGGAAAGGGAGAAGGTAGCGGAAGCGAACACACACCTCGCGAAGAACACGATGAACACACGCAAAACTCACACGGTACAAGGCCGATTGCTCCAGAACGGCGGCCACCGGTCCGATAGAATCCTCACAAGGAAAGATCGGTCAACGTGCTCCCTCAAATCCACATCGGAGAGGGAAGAACACCTTGGGGAGGGTCTTGACAACTTGGAGACGAGACAATCAACTCCAAGGCCATGTTCAACGATGGATGCGTGATGCAAAGTCCAATCGAGGTTGGTGACGATAGTCGGTCTCCTTGGTAAAGGGGATGAGGCAAAACTAGAGATTCCACACAAGGGGGTTGTCTTTAGTCTATCATCTATGCCTAAGGGATACATGAGGGGTGGGGGCTCTATTTATAGGCCAGCCACTAACAAGGGGGTAGTTTGGGGATAAAGTAGGCAAAAAGGTAAGTAAAGGGAATATTCCAGGGCATCAAACCCAGATCCGCAGCAGCAGGAATTCGGCGGTGAGTCGGTCCGGTCGATCGGTCTGCCGGGATTTGCGGCATCCGGCTTCCGTCATCGTCGCGAGGATTCAGCGGTGGCTCGATCCGCTTGATTCTGTCGCCGATTCCAGCTGGAGCTTCTTGCGTCTCCTCTTCCAAGCCTCCGTCTTGTCGGACGCGAATCCTCGGTCTTCCTCCCTCGTCTCCGTACTCGTCGGTGTGAACCTATCATGGTCATAGGATGGAGAATGAAGTAGTATACCATTCAATAGGGTAGGAATTGGGCTCGCATAGAGGAATGGATTCACCTTTGGAGTCCATGACGACTTGGTGTAAGTTGGAGAACATGATGTGGTAACGACCGTAGCTCGGGCTACATCACTACCCTTCATCGAGCTATCTCTACAAGTTAAGGCTTCATGGAAGGTGAAGGAACATTGAAGTGTTGTCAAGTCAATCTTTCTGAGGACAACTATATGGTGAACCCCAGGATCATGAAGGTCTCTCGACCTCTTCTACTTTGTGATGAGCATGTAGAGTCGAGGACGACTCTTTTTGAAGGGGGGGAGCTGATGTAGCCCGACCTATGGTCGTTACCACATCAAGGTTTCCAACTTACGCCAAGTCATCATGGACTCCAAAGGTGAATCCGTTCCTCTATGCGAGCCAACTTCCTAACCTATTGAATGGTATACTACTTCATTCCCCATCCTATGACCATGATAGGTTCACACCGACGGGTACGGAGACGAGGGAGGAAGCCCGAGGACTCACGCCCGACAAGACGAGGTGGAAGAAGAGGAGACGCAAGAAGCTCCACTAGAATCCAGCACCAGGACCCGGACCACGGAATCCCGGCGACACTTGTGAACTGGTGCCTCAGTGAACAGGTGCGCCAGACCGTCGAGGACACTCCACCGAAAACTCTCAGATGTCATTTCAGTGCGCGACCGGAATATCCGGCGATGACCGAAATCGGGCGCAGATCCGGCGCCGACTTACCGGAACAACTTCCTGTGCGTGGATCTGGGTTTGATGCCATGGAATATTCCCTTTACTTACCTATTTGCCTAGTTTATTCCCAAACTACCCCCTTGTTTAGTGGCTGGCCTATAAATAGAGCCCCCACCCCTCATGTACCCGTTAGGCATAGATGATAGACTAAAGACAACCCCCATTGTGGAATCTCTAGTTTTGCCTCATCCCCTTTACTAAGGGGATCGACTATCGTCACCAACCTCGATTGGACTTTGCATCACGCATCCATCGTTGAACAAGGCCTTGGAGCTCGGTGTCTCGTCTCCAAGTTGTCAAGACCCTCCCCAAGGTGTTCTTCCCTCTCCGATGTGGATTTGAGGGAGCACGTTGACCGATCTTTCCTTGCGAGGATTCTATCGGACCGGTGGCCGCCGTTCGGGAGCAATCAGCCTTGTATCGTGTGAGTTTTGCGTGTGTTCATCGTGTTCTTCACGAGGTTTGTGTCCGCTTCTGCTACCTTCTCCCTTTCCCCTCGCTTTCCCATCGATTTGACCACGAGATCCGTGAAGATCGGGCCACCCAAGAGGTTAACCCCTTCATTAGTTAGTGGGAGGCCAAAATGGTTTGGTTATTGTGTATGTACAACACACGATGATGCATACGACAATAAAATGATGTTGCATATAGTTTGGCTATAAAATGATGCTCCATATAGTTGGTTAATTAAGTTGCTGCTTAGTGATAGTACGTGCAAGTGATGCTCCAGGAGAGAATAAAGAGAAGTAAAGTATGTGCCATTTGCCAAACCGAGCTACTGATGTAAATAGTTTTGTACATCTACAAAGCCAAGAAGTTGCCATTTCTAAAAATCATGTATAGCATGTCTGTTAGGGGTGACCCCTTGGGGTGGCCCGATCTTTCACGAATTCCGTGGGAATCGAGGGGAAAGCGGTGGAAGGGGAAGGGAATGGAATCCACGAACACACACGCGAAGAACTCGATGAACACACACACACGAAAAAACGATACAAGCCGATAGCTCACGCCGGTGGCAACCGGTCCAACACAATCCCTAGGATCGGCGTTGGGCAAGGCACTCTCCCACGGCCAACAACGGGGGTGAGAGGCTTGATGAGATCTTGACTACTTGGGCACGAGACACCGAGATCCCAAGGACTTGTACAACTTGAACGCACTAGGCAAAATCCAAGAGGTTTGTGGATAATTTGGTGCTCCTTGTCAAGGAGCATGAGACAAATAGTTGATAGATCCTCAAAGGGGTGTCTTCAACTACAATTATCCAAGTTTCAGGATTACAATAGAGGGTGGGGGCTATATATAGGCCATCCACATAAACAGGGGTAGTTTAGGAACGAAATGGGAAAATATAGAGAGGATGCTAGGCCATTGCTGAGAACAGGTTTGATGCGTCGTCAGTACCGGAGTTCCTCAGTAGTACCTCTCAACCGGTAGTACCGCTGACCGGTAGTACCGGTTCCATCTCTGGTAGTACCACGGACGTTTGGGGCTTGGTTGGCTTCCTCCTAGAGCGTCCGGTAGCAGGGGCCGGTGGTGCCCCTTGGACCGATAGTACCGGTCACCGTATCCGGTAGTACTGCTGGCGCTTGAGTGCGGCTGGTCCCTTCCGCAGTGGTTTCTCCGTTCCGTGGGTCCTTCTCTTCGTACCTGATGATGCACAAGGTGGGCGTATGAAGTAGCAAACCATCCAGGGGCGTGTCGAAATCACACAAGGAAAGGAGCGAGTTAACCTTAGATTGTATGAGTTTGGCTCGGGCGCGAGTCATGGGTCCACTTGGGGGGCTCATAGGAGTAGATGTAGTAGTGTTCGTAGGACGGGCTGCATCAGCTCCCCCCTTGGGAAAGTGATGTAGCCCGACCTACGGTCGTTACCACATCATGGTCTCCAACGTACGCCAAGTCGTCATGGACTCCAAAGGTGAATCCGTTCCTCTATGCGAGCCCACTTCCTACCCTATTGAATGGTATGCTACTTCATACTATGATAGGTTCACACCGACAAGTACGGAGGCAAGGGAGGAAGCCCGGAACATCAAGCCCGACAAGACGGAGGCTTGGTAGAGGAGACGGAACAAGCCACGCTGAACTACTCCGGAGTCTCGGGCCTGTTCCGGTCTCTCATGCGACTGAGTTCTCGGACCGACCCGAACCGACCCGAGGACAGTCAGTACGCCACTCCGGAGACGACACCGGAGACTGACCGGAATCTCCGGCCCTGACTGGAGTCTCCGGCCCCTACACCGGAGTCTCCAGCCTGCGTGATGGGCCTGCGCGCCGCCAGCTCGGCCCTCGGCCCATGTACCCCTCTAGCTCGTCCAAACCCTAGTTTTATCCCTAAACTACCCATGTTTATGTGGCTGGCCTATAAATAGAGCCCCCACCCCTTCATGTATCCCTTAGGCATAGATGATAGACTAAAGACAACCCCCATTATGGAATCTCTAGTTTTGCCTCATCCCCTTTTCCAAGGGGACCGACTATCGTCACCAACCTCGATTGGACTTTGCATCACGTATCCATCGTTGAACAAGGCCTTGGAGTTCGATGTCTCGTCTCCAACTTGTCAAGACCCTCCCCAAGGTGTTTTCCCTCTCCTATGTGGATTTGAGGGAGCACATTTGAAAGAACATGTGAGGCCCCCATGTGTGGTTTTGCTAATTAATGACAATCTTTATGGACTAATGTGTGTATTAAGTTGTACTTGTAGGATTTGTCCATTGACATCACTTGGAGCATGTGTTGGCTTCAAGGGCGATGAAATGAGAAGAACATGTGATGTGCAAGCTCAAAATGCGCCATCTATAGAAGATCTCATGTTTGATGCTTGCCATCCTCGGTGATCATGGATCGATGATGAAGAATCAAGAAAGGCGTTCCATCTTGAGAAGGGAAAGATCATCTACATCGAGCTCAAGTGGAATGCTCAAGGCAAAGGTATAATATTGATAGGTTTTTCCTTTTGCCGGTCTCACGTTGTGTGTGTGAGACCGGGTTTAGGATATGTTATGGGGTAACCCCTTGGGGTGGCCCGATCTTTCACGAATCTCCGTGGGGATCAAGGGAAAAGCGGTGGAGGGGAAGAGGGGACGAAATCCGCGAGCACACGCACACTAAGATCCTGATGAACTCACGCACACAAATCACGATACACGCCTATAACTCACACCGGTGGCAACCGGTCCAACATAATCTCTAGGATTGGTGTTGGGCGAATCTTTCTCTCCACGACCAACAACGGGAGACGAGGTGCTTGGTGAGATCTTGACGACTTGGGGGCGAGAAACCGAGAACCCAAGGCCTTGTACAACTTGAACACACTAGGCAAGATCCAAGAGGGGGGTGGATAATAGGGCGCTCCTTGGTAGGAGCATGAGACCAATAGATGAAAGATCCTCAAAGGGGTGTCCTTAATCTATTATTATCCAAGTCTAGGGTTTACAATAAAGGATGGGGGCTATATATAGGACAACCACAAAACAGGGTAGTTTCGAAC